>CM021105.1:605889240-605953336 GCA_007115665.2 Sequoiadendron giganteum
TCCTTACTCTGCCAAAATTCTTCTCATCTATCTATCTATTTTTTCTTCTATCATATTCATCTTATTGTTATGCTGCGAAAATGAGTAATCAACATATCAAAAATCAAACCTTCAAAATCTTGCTATCTCATGCAGGTGGAGAAGAGCAATGGAGATAAATCAAATCTAGCTTGAAGATCAGTTTGCATTCGCTTGTTATTTTGATTTTCATGCTTGCTTGTACTCTATTGTGCTTGTTAGGGTTTCATTATAATTTGTTTATGCATTTTCCTTAATATTTTTTACCCTAACTGCAACAAGGACTCTTTGGCATACAAGTTATGGTTTCGCTATCTCCCAAAACATATGGTCCCCTTGGTGCATCATTGCCTGAAGTTGATTCATGAATGCGCATGGAATTTCGATCCAGATACCAGCATCATAAGAGGCCAAAACCTGAGGGTAGTGATTAGCATTGACGCTATTAGGGATATGTTGTGTATCCCTATAAGGAAAGCAGTAGAGGCATATGAGAGATTCACTATAGAAAGCATGGAATTTTTTTGGAGAACCAGGACTCATGCCTTATCCTTTTTCAATCAAGAAATGAAAAGGCCCAAGGAAGATAAATGTCTACCATAGTTTCCGGTTGGGCACAATGATTTCAATAGAGACTTGCAGGATGTCTTCTCTATGTTGGCTTTTATTTGTGGCATGGATAATGATAGGGAGGTACAAGAGTTTCAAGTGGGTTTTGATTTTAAGTTAAGCAGACAACATTCCCTATTCTAGCATGACTTCATGGAGGTCATTTGCCTAGAGATGTTGAACCAATTCAAGGAATATCAAACATAGTATAGGTTCAAGTTTTCTTATTTTCTTGCTGACATTTTTTTACACCAAAACCCTGATTTCTTCCAAAAATATATGGGTTAATCTATCTTTGATGAAAGTGGAGTTAGGATGCCAATTTATATGTGGACCCATCTCCTTTTCGTAACCCATGACTATTATGCATTTTCCGAGTCCTTCTTGACTTTGATATTGCAAGATTTAGATAAGGAGGGTGAGGTTGGTTGTTATCATTTTTCCACTATGCAAGTAGTATGGATGCGAGGTTTTTTCCCTCCTTGTGACTGGTTCCTTGGTGAGGATTTTTCATTTGTCAAATTACAAGTTTTTATTAAGGATCCTTTCTGGCTATCGTTCTATGTCACAGACAGGGTGTTAGCCCTTGAGGTGTTCAGGCAACTCGCAACTATTGACGACATGTTTTACGAGGAAAAAAAGAAGGGT
This sequence comes from Sequoiadendron giganteum, assembly GCA_007115665.2. Lineage (NCBI taxonomy): Eukaryota > Viridiplantae > Streptophyta > Pinopsida > Cupressales > Cupressaceae > Sequoiadendron > Sequoiadendron giganteum. Next base: position 605,890,516 of record CM021105.1, read on the forward strand.
TTCTTAAAATGCCCCTTAAGCTTTGGCATGATAATAATGCAAAGGAAACAGACACATGGTCTATTGTCAGCAAAGCTTTCTCATCTAGGGCTAGTGTTGATTTGTGACAAATGGGATTATAATCCCGACAATGACTTGGCGGACCTAAATGTTAGAGTGATTCATAGCCCCCGGCCCTATTGGGAAGCTCATCGGAGTCCGCAATCAAAAAACCAGAATGTCCTTGTTGACCTGGCCTATGTTCCCATCGATGACCGGAAGCCACCATGGCTTTCTTTTTACTTCCCTTTGGCCAGAGCCAATGATAAGTGCAAAATTTGGGCCACCCTTTTTAATGAATTGGCCAAAAGATACCTATGGAGTCAAGAGAAGATTATTGAATTCTAGATTTATCGTTAGGAGACTAGATGTCATGATTCCCCATTCCAAGGGCCTGACATGGATGGAAAATTTGATGATCTCTAGAACAGAGGGCACGATGATAGTGATGATGATGATGAAGTAGTAGAGGAGGAAGAAATTGAGGAAGGAGAAATAGAGGGATCCCAAATGTAGGAAGGCGTTGAAGCAATGAAAAAACATTCTAGAGGTCCTCTGAGTACACAAGCAACTACATCCCATGTGGAGGTCACACTACCACATACATGGGCCATTAAGAGACCCAGATTATCTCAACAATCTGAGCAGGTCATAGACTTAGACAATTCTCCACCTCAAGAGAAGTAGCACACCAATGCCAATCTAGGAGAGAGCTCACAAGAGATTGTGACAATGAGACAACGGTCAGAGTCTTCAACAACTTAGTTACTTTTCTTTCCTCTTCTCTCATCTTAGTCTTTGGTTTTCCCGTCTGTGTCTCCAATCACCTCAAGTGTCGACCTTCAATTTTTTGCTTCCACGTCTGTAGGAGCTTTTTATCAATCTCCCTTCTCTGCAATGGGATGGGTAGCTTTTACTCCGCCATATTCCTTACCATCTTTTGTTAGGGCCCAATCTATACCCGCTATTGCAAATCACTTTGCTTTCGTCGTGTTAGCCCCTACTCAACCCTCCTCAATAAATGGTAACCTCTGCATCTTCACTACCACCACCATCCCCTATGAGCCCTTCCATCGCTCCCCTGATCGAACCTAGCAAAGCATTCCCCCTTTCTCCCCATTGATGGTAACTCTACCAAAGAAAGCATCATCTAAATCCACAATGGTTTCATTCCCTTTTTCTCTTCCTCTTGGTGCACCCTTTGTCGATGAGTTGATCAGATCACCAACAATTTTTTTTGCACAAAGTACCATGACTAAGGTAGCACAGGCTAGAAGAGCCCAGAAAAGGAAAGGAAAAGATGTTGCAAAGCCAATTGAGGCATGCGTACAGACCCTCTCCAATGAGGTTTAGGGATCAATAACATTTGCGTCTATGATGCCCAACATCATCAAGCCTCAAGAGGAGAAGAAACTTGAGGATTATACAATCCATGCTATAGGGCTCAATCTACACTCAACCCAACCACAAGACAAGGTTGAGCTGATGGAGGAGACTCAGAGGGTTGTGACAACATAATTTTTGATGTATAGTAATCAACTAAAGAAGAGAGAAGAGGAGCTCAAAAATGTTAAAGAAAGAATCGAGATCCTGCAAAAGAAGGAAAAGGTCAGTGATGTCAAAATTGTGTGCTTGTCTCAAAAAGCGCAAATAGAGAAGGCCAAACTCTAGGAGGAACTTACGAAGTTCCAATCCCAAGATCCCAACCTAGTTTCCAATCTTCAATAGAAGAACCAAGAGCTTCAAGAGCAGTTGGCTCAAGTGGAGAAGAAAGCGCAAGAAATGAATAAGGAGCTTCAAAACCAACAGGACCAATTTGAAAAGGAGATCAGAGAGTTGAAGGTCTCTCTAGAAAAGGAATCTGGATCTTGAGGCCAAGCGAAGGAGTTGCTAAGAAACAAGGACACATAGTTAACAGCCCTACAGAAATGGCTCAATGCATTGGACAAGAAATTTGATGAGCTGATGGAGGAAATCAAGTCGAAGGAGGTCAAGATAAACCTTTTGAAAGTTTCCTCCCAACCCTCTATTCGTCAATCGAATTACCTTTTGGTGGCTCAATAGTTATATGTCTCCTACTGGAAGAATATCAAATCTTCCTATTTGTCCCTACAATCAACTCTACAATTTATGGCTGATGCAATGGGTTTAAGCAAGGAGGTGCGCGAGACAATAAAATAAATTCTACAATCCATTGTTGAGAGGGTTCCCGAGGCTGAGCAATTGTTGGGCAAGTTGTATAAAGTAACTTACACAAAATTGGAAAGGGTAGGGATAGAGGACCAGAGGTTGGCTACCAAGAAGGCAAAGGATTTCATCTATTACTATACAATGATCCTCCAGGCCAATAATTGTTTGGCGTCCCTAAGTCTTAACAATGAATAATTTGCAAGTGCAATTTTTGCATTTGACTCAGTTGGGTTTTCATTCTTCGTTTCTCTCTGATAATTCAGTGGCCACAACAAAGAACATTATAGCAAAGATCAAGGAGAAGCAATAGGATCTATTTTATTTTCAATCATTCAACCAACCTCCCATGACGGTGGATATTGAAGGCACTATTCATCCAATGGTGTGGCTTCTATTCCAACTTGAGTCTGGGACTAGAACCTCCATGGAGTTGCCTTTCAAATAAATTATCGATCTGCATGAGGTGCAAGAGAATCTATGCACCTTATCGACACCATCTGAGGTCGACTAGTTGCCTCTATAGATCACCCTTTCAAAGCTTTGATGTCTTCTCGATGAAGAAGACTCTGGTCTTTGAACTAGGATTTTGCGTTCTCATTCCGTAGGAAAAATTCCCTTGATAGTCACCAAAAGCTATGGATTAAATAATTCATGAAGCTCCCTTCGGGTTGGGTTTTGTTCAACTTTGCATAATCCTTAGTTGCACATGATATCTCTATAACTCTTTGAGTGGTTCCTTTGGTCACACCTTCATCCACTTGCACCATGTGTCCATAGCACGTGCCTTTAGAAATCTTCTCCCCATTGTTTCGTCTCTGAGCCCCATTCATGTGCCATGTTGCATAGACTCTCAAACGCCTTTTAGGTGGGCCTCGATGTCAAAATCTCAAGACAAATCTATGCCACATGTCATCCTCATGGGGATTATATCCCAGGGAAATGCAAGATGAAGAAAAGCTCTTGCCTCTGCTCCACGTGTCACTCCATGGAAGCTTTGGTCACAAAGAATGGAAGAATGAAAAGGAGGCTTCACTTCTTCACCACGTGTTCTAACTGACTCTTCAAATAGTTAGACACATGTCTTCATGAGGTTTTCACTACTCCCCCTTTGGGACCACAACCATCATTTGCTATAGAGCGCACTTTGTTCGAGGAAACCTAAAGATCTTTCTGTTGTAATTGTCTTTGAATCATCCGATGGGAAGATGACCCATGTCCATGGAATCTTTTCAGTTATTCACTTTCAAGCGGTGGAAGGATCTATATACACTGCTTTAACTCTCTAAGAAAGGGTTTGAAAATAACAAAAAAAAAAGAGACTGAAAAAACTATAAATCCCTTGTATTGTTTTTTTATTATTGTATTAATATTTACAGACTATGCCAATTGTTCGACCTCTCTGTTTCTTAGTTAATATATAAGACATTATACCATTCTATTTGTGTATCGAGTAGTTTATCTGCAAGACCTTTACAATTTCAATATAATTTTTTTGTTCAGATCATGTCTCAGACTCTTCTTGTTCAGTAAATGCATGTGAAAGTTATACTATGTTATTTGATTAACTTCTTAGGATTTTCATCTATGTTTTCTGTTATTTTCAGACATGTAGATTGTTGAACGGGTCCTCAAACCTCATCTAAAATGAAGGTTTTCCATGCCTATACACTTAAATCCTTGCACATTTCCTTAGTGTTAGACTTTATTTTTTATATCTACTTCCTTTTCCCATTCTCAACCCCAATTACATGAAGAGTGGCTTCTTTCAAATTTGGAGGTTACTCAGTTTAGCGCAATTGGTCCCCCATTAACTAATTTTCCCATAAGTTTGTTTACCTAGTAATTTTAGGCATCAATAATAAGATACTAGAAAAGTGCAATATGATTCATGAGAAGATCTGCAAGAATCTCTCTACACTCAGTCTACAATTTTTGAGAAAAGAGGGAAGTAATGATGAAGATGCAAAAGCTCTGAAGGAGAATTTTAAAAAGATGATTGATAATATCACTAATACTCAACCTTTTGATGTTGAAAGTCTTAGGAAATTCAATTGAGTTGATTTGGTCCTATCTCAATCGATTGAGTGTACAACTGCTTATGAGAGAAGGCTCAAAGCAAGATGGGACAACAAGGCAGTATGGAAGCTTCGAGTTGGAAATGTCACCATTCCTCAACATAAAGAGATGCCACCTATCATAAAATATTTCCAAGACTTTCGAAAGAGGATTGCCACATCATCAATCTAGTCAACCAAGGAACCTGTTAATGCAACGCCACCTTCTTGACCTTTCAGTTGATTTTTATTTTATGGTTATTTGAAAAGGCTTTGAGGGCAATTATCTTTTAAAGAAGTGGTTACACTTTCGCTAATATATATTTTTGTAGTTAAGACAAAGAAACTCTCTTGTCATTTTGAACGTAATTTTTCAATTTCAATATAGCATATGAGATTAGAACCTCTATTCATCTAGTATTCATGAAAGTAATTTGAATATCTTAAATCTACGTGTTTGAGTTATTCTTATCAGTTATACTATTCCTATTTGGATGTACAATTGTTTTATTTTCATGGTTGGTTTTACTCTTATATCATATTGAATTAAAACAAATTCACTTATATGTTACATGGTACTTGCTAGCATTTGTGCTAGTAGTTGTGATATCTCCATTTTCATTACATCTGATATTGGAAAGTTTTCTAGTATTACATTTATCTGCCTTTACTTCTTTCAGGTTAAAATCTTATAGATGATTTAATTTTAAAGTTTTCTTGAGATTTTATTAAAAATCTAAGAGGGATTTGTACCTCTGTAAAATTCAAAGAATGGCCATTTCTCACAAATAAAAACTAACTTGAGCTATTGGAGATAATTTCACCTTTCAGGTTCAGACTCAAGAGTAAAATTTCAAGGTGCCCAATTTGTTAGTGAACACCTTGTTAACTTCTGACTTCCTTCCCTTGTTGTAGGAGCCCCCCACGTCAATAGATAACATGGGCTTACCCCCAATTTTTTTAGCTCTCTTAGTGGCTATGCTCCAACCATTCTCCTTGTCATCACTTAAACATTCTAGTTAATTTCCATACTGCACAACATTGACCTTAGGAGAGGCAGGTTTGACACATCCTTCATTAACCTCCTAGTTAGAGTTGACTACCTGAAACATATTAACAATACCTTTCAAACATTCTCTAGCCTCCAGAGGAGGAGGCGTGGCCCCTATGCTCTTAAAAGGGGAGGGAATAGGACTAGGATTAGTCACTTGCCCCATTGAAGGTGTAGGATTAGATGGAGGAAGATCTGCAACTTTTCTTAAATCGACCATACTGTCATTGGAGATAGCCACATCCGATAGGGGATGATGTGACCCCACACCAATACCACTATCACCAATAGATTCCCCTTGGGAATTCCTATCACCATTATACTTATAAAATTAAGGGTCACTCGAATGCCCCTTCAAATTGCAAAATAGAGCCACATTCCCTAACTTCACATATTTGAAACAATTCACAGGCAACCCTTCATATTTAACCATTTTCTTCTAGATGCCCAAAACTAAGGAAAACCTCAATGAAAGATTGATCAGCTAGCTGAGACTAATCCAAGCACAAATTATAACCCATTCTTGTAGCCTCCCCCACCAGTGGGTTGTTCACTTCAAATATAAACCCCTAATGAGTTGTCAATCAATTTAAAAATCTCTTCTAATCTGAGCTCATGTGGGAGTTTTTGAAGCCTTAACCAGATGGGAACCTTCCTTATATACTCTTGGAGAGGGTCAAAACCAAAGTTCCATGCCTAAATGAAGAGACCGACATTTTCAAAGAACCATAGGCCACCCCCCAAGAATGAATCTCACTCTGCTTTCAAAGAGAAAACCATTTGGAAAAACCCCATTAACAGAAAGCTAATGACTAGAATCGAGCCACTCCAATGATGTTTACACCACTTCTTACTGATTGAGTGATGGACAAACCCCCACAAATTTGGAAATCACAACCATTTGCTTGAGGCGCTCAACCTTGTATTGGAGGAAATTGTCAAGGATAACTATATCATGAGCTTCATTCGATTTGGCAAGGTTAATGTTTTTCACTGCTAACTTAGCACAATTCCCTAATTCATTGCTTTGAACAAACTTACTATTAGCCTCCACAAATAGATCACCAAGACCGTGCATCCCATCTGATACCTCCTTGTTCGCAACTTCTCTCACACCCCTACCCTGAGATACACTGAAAAAATCCTACCCTTTCTGCCCTTTGCTAGTTTTGCTCATCGCTACTTTTTTCTCAAATGTCTATTTTTAAAGATATAGATACCTATTATTTAATGTAATCTATTTTTATTTTATTTTATGATATATACTCTTTTGTAGGCCATTATAAGTCATAACTTTACAAAAAATATAAAATTCTCCATTAAAAAAATCAACATACAATTTGTCAAATACTCATGTAAATGAAATGAAAAAGAATTGTATTATGCCTAGAATCTAAATGTGTGGATTGTGTAAATAAAATATGGTTTATATCCATTATATAAATAGCTTATTAAATTCTATATGCTATTTATTAAACAAATAGTTTGATGTACAATCGCTATGGCTCTATATCACTCAAACATTTTGAATGCACATGTAGATGGTGATTGAAATACACAAAATTATGTATAGCTATTAGGCACAAACATTATAGTATAAGATGTATAGTGTATTCCAAACTATAAAGGTTACATTATATAATTAGAAAAATCCTATTCAAAATGTCACATTGAAGGAGGAAGATTTTGTTTACAATGACTATCAAAAATACTACAAGGAGGCATTCAAATTTGGTCCTTAATAAATTGCAACATTGTTAATATGTATTTAAATCTAAAAAATAGTTCAATGGAATATGACATAATTTTCTTTCAAATATATACAACATACTTATACTTTGAATCATTAGAGAAAATAACACATGCAAGCATTGCCAGTTATTTATTTGAACTACTTAGGATACAAAAAAATAATTTTCCAAAAAACAAGCCCCACACTTTAATATACAAGCATTTTGGTCTACACATGATTAATATTTATTAATTAATTTGTGGCAAGAGTTATCATAGGTATGAATTACATAATAAGTCTCATAGTTTTAAAAAAAATCCTACATCACATAGAGCACATTGATTACCCTATCACTATCATGACCATAATTAGGCAACTATATGGAGATCTTGAACCTCCGATAAGTTGTGATGTTCTCTTAGAGAACCTTATAAATATGGATAAAATTAAAACTATTGAACTCTTAGTGTCCCATCTATATTTTTTCATACTTACACCATTTCCATAAATGTGAGTAGTTCATGAAATGACTAATGTAGTCATTCAACATGCATTGAGATTCCAACATCTTTAGCAACTCCGCCAGTTGTTTATACTTAGGAATCTAATGTTAACATATTATGGAGTTAGTAATATAGTCATATTACACACACTATTATTCCACCACCACTTCTTACTAACATTATAGAGTTTTGAGTCACTTGAATCAATTATTCATAATAGGAAATATTGTGGCATGTGTAATATAGCCAAATGACATGCATTGAGGTTCCACCTTCACTTGTTGCTCCTACAGAGTTTAGAGATGTGTTTCTAAGGGTTTATAGTGATTCTTCATAATTTGACATCTCATTGAATGAGCATTGTAGCCACGTGACATGCATTGATATTCCACATCCATAGACTACTTCTTTGGCACCTATTGTGCATTTGTTTCCAAATAATTTTTAAAATTCATTCTCTTTGGTCATGCCTTTGAATCTTGATCTAATCATGGTACTACTCATGACCAATTTGATGACCATTTCACAACTTCTAGAGACATACATTTTATGTTTTCTTCCCACATATTTCTCTTCTAGAATAAGAAGATATTCTATATTTACCTGTGGATTTATTTCTTCCCAAGTGGAGAAATATTGTTCAACAAGTCTTAATCCTCTTCAATATTCTAAGTTGCATCACATTTAAGGTGGCTACCTATTCTCTCTCTTCACATTTCTCTCTCTTCTAAGGGGGTTTCTTTCTCTCATTCTTTGGTGGGGTATCATTGTACATGGGTACCTAACATGGTATAATTGTACTTATGGATCCATTTCTATTTTCTCACTTCCTCCTAAGTTATACTTTGTTGGAGTAATCATGCATTAGCTAATAATTAATTAATCTTTAATTGATTATTAGTCTAATTCATTTCATGCACTTAAACTAAACTTAGGAGTGTTTTTTTGTTAACTAAAGTAAGCTATTATTAGATCATTCTATCTCATCACACGTAATGATGAAAACTATCATGATCTAATCCCTTTATCATTTAGGGTTACTCCTATAAATCACTCAACCCTCATTATATTATCTCGTATGAAGATCTCCTTGAAGACTCTTGAGGTTAATTTTGTAAGTTTTTCTAGTTGAGGATATAGTAAATCATTATTTACAACTCTCTTGTGTGGAAATTGGCTTTGTTCATTGTTTGATCTTATGTATTGTGTTTATTCACGATTCTAACATGGTATCAGAGTGTGGATTCAACAAACCCCTTCTCAATTTATGAAGTTTTTCTTTAACTAAGGTTACAAACTTCAAATATGGAATCTCTATTATTTTTTTTGTAATTTTTGTAGCTGGGCAATTTTGTGAAAAAGGACCTCACCATTACATTCAAGAGGTTGATTTGATGAATTTTGATATAATGTTTTCATATTTTGATGTCGGGAGCTTTTGCAACAATTTTTTTTATAGGGGTTGTACAACCCTTGTACAATCGTACTGTGCACGTAGTTCAAAAAAATAAAAAATAAAAAACACATTGTTAGAGTGCCACCCACAAAGAAAAACCCCCTATGACCCTCACCAAGCAACGACTTGCAAACCGTTGTAGCAACCACTAGCTACTAGCAATTGCAACTCCATTGGCAGCTTTGTCGTGGCCCCTGGCACCTGATTGCCACTCCATCGATGGTAAGTTGGTGAAGTTTTTTTTTCTTGGAAGGAAATATGCATCCACCCAAGATAATCTCCACATAACCCAAATAGAGAAATATATACAAACAAGTATTCATAATCCATATGCAAAAGAATAGACAACATACCATCAAAGATGACACAAGATATACCCTGAGAAAACCCTCAAGAGGGAAAAACTCAACCTCCAAAAGCATCCATCACTCATGTATTATTCAACAATAAACATTACAATACATCTTCAGAGTCCTCCATTAACACATTTGAAACATCAATCCCTCTACAAGTACTCCATGTGAACAAGCATGTAACCACACATCCCATGCCATACTTCAACCCTCACAAATGCTAACAAGAGATGCCCACAACTAGGCAACCTTAGGAAACTACCCATGTGTTTGATTTTATAGAAACAAGCTCACACAAAACCACCAAGTGGCATTATATAAAACCATGTGACTAATACCATGAGCTTACAAAACCATTAACCCCTCATTTAATATTGGTACCAAGTTTTTCCAATATTAAATATTATTCCCATGTGCATCCCCGCATTAAATATTTAATCACAATGTTACATACAACACATAAAGTGGCCCCAAGAATGCTAGATCCATGTCATGTGCACAACCCTAGATTCACTAGGTGCACCACATAATAAATAAATGTTACATTAATTACATTGTGTAAGATGGATAACACACCTTTTCCTAGCATTCTCCCACTTATTGTATACTTTTCATAAGGGGTAAACAAGTAAACTCAAAGATGAACAAGAGAACAATCCCCATAGCAACATATACCATCAAGGAATAAAAGTGGTCCATGTGCTCCATCAATATACCTACAACAAGAATCAAGGTGACCACCATCTCAAGCATGAATTCTCTCATCATCCATCATGCCAACACACAAAGATAAGAAACTATCCAAAGGGAAATGCCACACTATCTGTCACAAAGAAGTATGAGTCCTGCCTCCAACCGATATCCCAATACACAAACACTCAATCCAAAGGTAACAAACATGTATGAATAATTGTCAATATATAATAATCATAGCTGAAAATAGCACCCACAACAAATGCTAACACATCCAACTATCCATACCTCAAAGGTATACAAAATATAACAAGTGAACCTCATGCCATCAACATATACAACCCGTAACATGTAATCACAAGCTCCAAGTGAAAAACCTATCATATGATGAACATACACATCTAGGAAATCCCACTGTATAAGGTAATGTCAAATCTGAAAATTGATCAAGCCATCCAAATATCCACCAATATAAACAAATAGAAGTGTAACCAACATCATGTAGTACCAAGGAACATTCACAAAGATATGAAAATACTACAAACCAATATACTACAATACATCTCTCACCATAAGTCTCCATAGCTCTCCCATGTTCTCCACACCCAACAAAAGGAAAGAGATAAAGGAACATCCATGTTGTCACCAAAGAACAATGAACAACACTTGACCAAAAACATAGTGATCACCGTAGCTCCACACAAGATCTCAAATCCAATGTCATGTGAATACAAACATCTAGGAAGAAGAACAAGACCAAAGAGAGAATGTGCAAATCAAAACCTGTAGCATGTACTTCTACACACACCTCTAAATGCTAAGTTGTAATAAGTATGATCTCCTCCATAAAACCCCAAAGAGAATAACACTATCCACATCTAGCCATAACCAAGATGTATGCATCTCAAACCAAAGGAAGATCAAACCAAATCCATTCCCAAACCAAGGGAATAAGCCCAATAACATTTCTTAAACTCAACATCAATAAATAATATCACAATGCATAAGGAGATAAACATGTCAATAGCCCTCAAATGAACCCTCTAGAACTATCAAACCATAACTCAAGATCCATATGCATGAGAAGATAAAGCATAAAACATAATACATTTGAAAGTAACAATGGGAAATACCTCTTAAATGATAAACCGTCGAGTAGACCAAGAGTGGGGAATGAGAATGATCCTCCAAGATATCCAATTCATCATGACTCATCTAATAATAGTCTCCTCATAATTCCATGTTGAACTCATGTCCAACCAAGGTGTAGGCTCGTCATACATCTACCTAGAATCTCAATAATGAGTAACCATCTCGACACATGTCTCTAATAAAAAAAAATCTCCTAGCCTCACCTATGTCTCCAAGTATCCATGAGTACCTATAATTGATCAATCCATGCCAAACTCCAAATGCAAAAAAGTATCATCATGGAGCTCTCAATAAAATGATCAATGTACCCAATACCAAGAGAACTAACCAAGATCAAATTCAAAGTCCCAACAACTGAATTAGGAACTCACCATGATATGATGATCCCAAATCTCCTCAAAAGAAGATCATATGCTCCAATGAACATATCATGCACATGTATCATTCCAAAACTCTAACGTACGATCAAGAGTCCACCATGCCATAATAAAAAAACCATCCTATTAAACAAGGATGGCATGTCAAAAGAGAAATCATGACACCTCAACCAAAGACTAAAGATTCCTTCATGGCTAACCAAGATGTCAACATCTCCATAATCACATGAAGATAATAATCTCCTATCAATGAAACCAAAGATGTCAAAGAACCCTCACTGCATAGAAACAAGATCCAAGAGTCCATCCATGACACCAAAAAATATTATAGAATATCATCCACCACCAAGTGATGAATCCACACATCACCACAAGCTCCCTCTAAATCATGATATTGAGATCTCCATGGAAACACAATAACCATCCTCTAAATAAAGATCCTCTATGGCCCCAATGCAATCAAAGAACTCAACACCAAACTCCCAAAAGAAAGAGTACAAAAAACAATCTCTAAACCAAGAAGATAGAACATCACCAAACCATCACTACCAAAAGCTCCCATTAAATCGTTTAACCATGCTATCCATGACATCATGATAACAATATCCTCAATGAAGATCAACCATAACCATGATCCTCAAGCCAAGAAGATACACTACCACAAACCAAACTAGAATCAATCCAACACCACCAACGAAGCATCTACATAAAAAAACATGTCATGCCAAAGTCCCTAAATCATAAGGAACATCCATGACACTATGATCACCACCAAATATACTAGCAACACAATCCAACTATGTCACACATGTCTCCATCACATAGTCAACAACATAGGTCTCATATCATGATTGCACCTAGTAATACCATATCTCCTCCTCAATGTGACAACTAAACCAACAAAACAAGTGACTAAACCAAGCCACCAAATTGAATCTATAACAACATTGAAGCATCTATGGGCATATATAACCCACATCCAAGTCATACATGCAACTTGTAAGTATAGACCGCCTACAATATTGCACAACTTGTAGATACAACAATGCAACATACAAATCTAATAATATACTGATAACCATGTCAAATGAGAGTAATCAGAGATGTACGTGTGAGTATGCAATGATTCCAACATTAAATTACCGAGATATGAATAGTCATAAGCTCACAAAACTACCATAGTCAAAAGAACCTATAAACAAATCATATGGAAATATCAGTTAATAAACCATGCCAAAACATCTCCAAACTTGATCCACTATGTAGTGCTCTGAACAAGATTTTTTTTTACTATAAGAAGTCCAAAATTTGACTTCATATGCACAAGATATGACCTCTCCAAGCTCAAAGGAAATATCCAACTTTCAGCAAGCAAATCAATGTCAAAACAACAAAATTTGGAAAAACTACTGATCCCACAATGAAGTACACAAAATCACCTTTCCAATGAGTAAAAAAAGTTGAAAAAAGGAAAACCTAGGTGAATGTTATGCCCCCTAAAGTTGCCCAATTTTCTATATAAATCAAATAGGGTGGCCCCTGAGTGGAGCCATCGATGGTGGTGGCACACCAGCGGTAGGAAGGTGGTAGACCTAAAAATGCATTTAATTCAGGTTTAATTTCCAAACTTTAAAATAATTGGCAGAAATTTTAATATTTAAATGGTGGAATCAATTTTAATTTTTGGCGGCTCAACCCGCCGACGACGGTACCCACTAGCCAATGACCAACAAGTATCGTAGTAACTGTCAGTACTGTTGACAGGTCAAGTGCGGCGTGGGGTCTGTAGACCCCCCACCCCCTTTTTTTAATTTTAATTTTAATCATAGGGTTTTAAAATATTAAACGCAAGATTTCTATTTATTTATTTCTGTAAATTGATGATCGTATGGTCAAATTAGGCAAGGGGAATTTTTTTTTGCAATTTTTTTCTTTAACCAAAATAGGCCAAATTTTATGTCAATCTTCATCTCTCTAGCCTCCTATATCCAATGATGAGGTCAATTTTGTCCCAATGGGTCATCTATAGCATTTCCCCTACAAAACCCTCATGATGAACATCCATAAAAAACCCTTTTTTCCAACAAAGATTCATAACTTTGGATCTATAAAAATTAACCACAAATATGCAACCCCAAAACCCAAAATTTGCAAAAAAAACCTACACAAAACCCTCATATCTTGCAATGTCTCCATTCTTTGCATGAAAACCTTGGATTCAACTATACACCAGATCTACTCCAACAAGGGTTATACAAACCACAACCATGGATCTTATACCAAATAAAAGGAAATATGCATCCACCCAAAATAATTTCCACATAACCCAAATAGAGAAATCTATGCAAACAAGTATTCAGAACCCATATGAAAAATAATAGACAACATACTATCAAAGATGACACAAGATATACCTTAGAAAAACCTAGCCTCCAAAAGCATCCATCACTCATGTATAATTCAATAATAAACATTACAATACATCTTCAGAGTCCTCCATGAACACCTTTGAAACATCAAGCCCTCTACAAGTATTCCATGTGAACAAGCATGTAACCACACATCCCATGCCATGCTTCAACCCTCACAAATGCTAAGAAGAGATGCCCTCAACCAACCAACCTTAGACAAGTACCCATGCGTTTGTTTTTATAGAAACAAGCTCACACAAAACCACCAAGTGGTATTACATAAAACCATGTGACTAATACTAGTACTAAGTTTTCCCAGTATTAAATATTGTTCCCATGTGCAACCCCACATTAAATATTTAGTCACAATATTACATACAACACATAAAGTGGCCCCAAGAATGTTAGACCCATGTGATGCACTCATCCCTAGATTCACTAGGTGCACCACATAATAAATAAATGTTACATTAATTAGATTATGCAAGGTGGAAAACACACTTTTTCCTAACATTTTTAAACCCAATGCCCAACCCGAGGTCACATTGGTGACCAATGCTTAGCTCCTAGGGGGCTTTATTTTTGTTGTTGATGCCATAATTGGGCAATTTTTTTCAAGGGGCATAAATTTTCACTCGGGTATCAAAATTGGGTAAATGAGATATTGTTGGAAAGTTGGTACCAAGCACTATCTAATGGTGCTATTGTTTTTCTCATATTTTTTGCTGGTGCATTTTATCACTTGTCAAAGTTAGATGTGTTATTTTCACTCTTGAGCCCACAAATTTTGACATATTTCTCTATTTCTCTATTTTTCATGATTCTAGCAACGTTGAGATGACCTTTTTGAGCTCTTCACATCCATCCATGCACTTTTTACATATTTTCTTTGGGTACATTTTATTTAGTTTTTTGTGTTTTCACATTACAGTGAATTATTTGGACATTTTAGCTCATGAAAAATTCTTGTTTGCATGGGATGACTTGTTTTAGGCCATTCTACATGTATTTCCAATATTCTATCCTATTTAGGCATTTTGAGCATCTTTTGCAGACGATTTCTCTTTTGTAGATACACTGAGATAAAGTGTTATTTTGGAGTATACTTTTTGGGGATTTCATACATCTTAATACACCTTTTGTACTCGCACTATGATATAAAGTGCCATGGGTGGGTTGTGTGTGCCTTTGTTTTTCCATCACACCTTTGTCAAGTTAGTGTTCCTTCCATGATAACATTGAATCCTAGTGATTCATGCCTCATGCGTGTGTATCCTAGTTTGCACACGTGATGAGCCCAATTAATAGGTAGTTTTCTTTTGCTTAGTTCATATCTTTTAAACATTTTAAGTTGCTTATTTTATATACATTCCTAAACTTATATAGCCTTCTATATCCTTCATGCAAATTAAACCAGATTTTGATGGATAGAAATATGATTATAATATATTGGTAATTACATGGTTAATTATGTGAATGTGTATGGAGTGCAGTATGAATCTATGTTTAATTTGTGGTTATTAGTATTGTTTATGTGTTAGATGAACTAAATCCTTGCATCCCAAAAGTTAGAGTGAGCATATTGTAACCAACAAAAACTGGGAAGTTTAGCCCACAACCAAACAATAATGAGTAGTAGGGGAAAGTCTAGATTGATGAATGTGCAACAGTTCCAAAATAAACAAAGGTGATCATTGAAGAGGTCGAATTGTGAGTCACCAAGACAATAAATACACATGACAGATGAAGAAGGGGTTAATACTATTGGGATCACATGCTAGTTTGACCATGTCTCTATTAAAACCATTTGAGCAAGAGTCCTATTTATATTTCTCATGTGTTGTTCTTTTTAATTAAATTTTATGCTGCAAAGACTCGTTCACCTCCTATTCATGAGGATAGTAGACACTAGCATTTAGTTTTCAGTTTTAGTTTCTATTTGGAATATTTATGCAAATAAATCTCCTCCCACACCTATATCTGGGGTTCAATGGTCAGGGAGTAAATCTAGTTGGAAATATAGTTAGAATTACACTTGAAGTGTATTCTTAGTTTTTATGCTTTAGCAAGACAATTGTTAAGTTTACTGTTGCAATGAATATGAACTTATGAATGAGAAATCTATTGGAGATTCATGTTATATCGTGAGTGTTTAATTTTCAATGCAATAAATATGGTTTTAGTCTACAGCTATGATTAGTTGATTCAGTAAATTTGGTTTATATTGTGAGCACAACAGCTTGATCAAGGGCCACTCAAGGTACTATCTACCTACTTCAATTTATGTTGTTATAATAGATATTTCATGTTGCATTAATTTCATAATAGATTTGTGATTGTATCCATACTATAACATTACATTGAGTCAAGCCCCAGGGGTAGTTAATTAGTTGAGTTGTGAAGAGTTAATAGTTAGTGGTATAGTTTATTGTAGAGCTCGGTTTAGCAGTTAACTAGTTACAGTACTAAGCTGAGAGTGCCTATAGCATAGGTGCCAGATTAAGCTATTTACTCTCTTTTGTAGTTTAAGCTTTATTTCCCTTTTCAAGCATTTCCAGCTTCATGCACATGTGTAAACCACTATACTTGATGATAAAAGAAGTATAGAATCTTTGGATGCACATATAGTGCTAACATCATCAAAAGTTTGTGTAGCCCTAGTTGATAATTAAATGGAGCCTTGCAAGGGTTTAGTGGAATATTCAGCTAGGAATGACCTTTGAATTGTGTGTCTAACACCAACTTGACTGAGCATTAGTTGGTCCTTACAACACCCTTTTTATTTACATGTACTTTTATGTGCACATTCAAATGTTCTTTGTTCTCCTACATGCACTTCTTGGTGACACAATTTCAGTGTACTTGTCATGGCTCTCCCTTTTCACATTATGGGGGGCTTTCTACAGTTGGTGCTAATGCTTCCTTGGTTTCACATTGGAGTGATCTATGTATCTAGTTCTTGTTCCTATGTACTAGGTAGATGCAATGACTAGTTACCCATACATTTTGGTGAGATGGAGCATTTACCATATGGACACTCTTGCATTCCTATGTTTGGAGGTAACCTTCCATTTTCACTTGATTAGTGTTCTTTAGACTATTGGTACCTGTGACATTTGTATCTTCAAGTTCTAGATATTTACATTTATTTGCCATCTAATTCAAGTAGTGTCATTGGGGGCACTCATGTAGATTATTGTCTTCTTGATCCTAATCATCATCCATTTTAGAGGAGGCTCTTCATTTCAACACTATAATAGTCATCATTCAACAGTTGTCTATAACTTCTCCGTGCTTGTGCGATGTTCTTCATGTTCTTATTCTTTTTGGGACATTTTTTTAGAGGCTTTTCAGTCCTTCATTCACCTTTCTCTCTTTTGGAGAGGATTTTTTCCCATGAGTTTTTCTCCTTTTTCTCCAGTTATGAGAGATTATGTTATTTGTACATGGGTACCTCATCAGGCCTTGTTTGTCGGTACCCATCATGCATTCTTTATTTTTTATGCATTGGATTTTTTGGGTTTTTAGGTACTCCCTAAGTTTATCTCAAGGATGGTGTTACAGTAGTCATGCATTAGCTAATAATTAATTAATCTTTAATTGATTATTATTCGAATCCATTTCATGCACTTAAGCTAAAATTAGGAGTGTTTTTTTGTTAATTGAAGTGAGCTATTATTAGATCATTCTAACTCATCGCGCAAGATGACAACACTTATCATGATCTGATCTCTTTATCATTTAGGGTTACTCCTATAAAATAATCTACCCTCATTATATTATCTCATATAAGAAGATCTCCTTGAAGATTCTCGAGGTTCATTTTGTAAGTTTTTATTGTTGATGATATAACAGATTATTGTCTGCATCTCTCTTACATAGAAGGTGTTTTTGTTCATTGTTTGAACTTGTGTCTTGTGTTTATTCATAATTCTAGCACACTTATGGGAGAAGGATGTTGGTGTGATATTTTATCTCACCTTGGATATGTCTTTGATATTGTACATATTTAATAAGTTTACTTAAGATATTAGGAATAATTAATTATTCTCACCTAGGTAGCTTATAATGAGATGTAGACAACTTGACTTGAGGTATACACGTGTCACCACTACCTCATAAATCCTTGATTGATTGTAATTATAGGTGCCACCTTTGTTTATTCAAATCCACCTCTATCCTAGTTAGATTGAGTTAACTCACATCCTAATTAGGAGTGATTAGGAGTTAAACTCTTACCTCTTGGCCATGTCATCTCCTTGATTCATGGATCCAAGAGGTTTGCATATTCATCATTTTATCTTTGTAATTATGTTCTATTAAAAATAATAGAATACCTTTATTCATTTTCTTGGTAATTATGATTAGATCCTAGACATTGGGTCCTAGATAGATTTACTATTTATGACAATTTCTAATAAGTGGTACCTTATATATTTTAAAACTACATCTAAAACCTTAAATATTTTGGAAACAAATTTAATTGCCCAAAAATACTTATTATCTAATATGAATCTACAAATGCCTACCGGTACAAGAAATTTCATTGGTTGTGTAGGGAATATTCCATGAATTGTATGATAATGTAGGGTCATTTTTTAGGATTTTAATTCAAGTGCTGAAAAAAATGATGATTTGTTGGGAATTGTTAGGATTTTGGGGCACTCCAAACATGATGGAAGGGTTAGATATGACCCAAAATACACCAAATGTCGAGTGACTGATAGAATATTGCAAGAATCTCTCAACTTCAAACACACATAGGTTTGGTAGGCAACGTTAACAATAGAAAATCCAGTAGTGGTTGTGTTTTCAATTTATCTGGTGGTTCCATTAGTTGGATGAGAAAGTAATAGATTATGGAAATTTTGTCTACTACGAAGACTAAGCACATAATATCTACTCACATCTATAAGGAATCCATCTGGCTTAATAATTATGTTTGGATTTGGAGATGATTTAGGGAGCTATTAGATTTATTTGTGACAACTAGAGTCTCATATGTCTACCAAAGAAACTAACCTTTCATGTGAGTATGAGGCACATTAATTTCTAGTACCATTTTGTTCATGACATGGTAGAGGATGGGAGGGTTATGTTGGAGAAGGTTGATACTTTGGTGAATGTAAATACATTGAGGAATCTCATGAGGACATCAAAGTTCATATGGTGTAGTGAGTCTAGGGGGCCTCATGATCCCTAATAGTTAGTTTCTAGTTTTGGTGTTCTTTGCTCTTGAAAGGCATGTGAAAAGTGGGACAATGTTGGGATAGGTGTGTCATATACCTTATGGTTATAATGTTTTGATTTAATTAATTAATATAATATTTATCTATTATTTGTGTGCTCACATAAAAGAAGAAATCCCACTTATGTCTTAGTTATTATGCCATGTGTATACCTTACTATGACATGTATAATGTTGTGTAAGAGAATATCTTGTCATGAAGGATGTGTAAGAGCGTTTATGATTGATACAATGGTGCAAGAGATATCATGACATGTAAGAGCATGGTTATAGGGGGTTACATTATTGACTAGGAATCTTGACCAACTATATGACACATGTTATAATGTATAATGACACATCTTTTGATGGAGATTAATGAGCCAACATGAAGTGTCCAAATTGGTGAGTGGATTATTACTAAGTTATTGAGCATTATGACAATGTAAGAGCATCTACTATTTTTAGCATATTGACTCATCATGAAGGGGGATGTTGGAATTTGGGCCCTATATTTGGGTCATGGTATTGGCCCATAGTTTTGAGTTTACCACTTATTATTTCATGTATTGAATATTATATAATATGGTGATTGGGTTGGAGCTGTGTATTGGTTTTATGATTGATTTGTAAATATTATTAATATGTTTAAAGAATTATGCCAATTTTACATGTTGGTGATACTTTTATGAGGGAATGCCCTTGGAACTGTGTACTAACCTTTGTTGCTAATAATACAATTCATTCATTCTTTGGAGTGTGGGTTTTTTTTAATCTTAAAAGGGGTTTCTCCCACACAAGTTATTTTGTTATGGTATAATTTGTTGGTGCTCAAAAATGTTGCTCCACTTCCTGAAACAAAATCTCACTCACAAGGCTAGGGTTGTCATCATGCAATTGATATCAAATCATCAACAAATTGTGGAGGGTTAACAACCAGCTCTACGAGAGTGGGTTATCTCTCCTACACTTCGAGCTCAACTTAGACTCGAGATGGTGTTCTTGGGGTATACCTTAACAATAATTGAAATTAAACAAAATGGACAACCAAAAAAACTACAACCAAACCCAAATATAATCTTAACCCCAAATATTGTCACTAGGTTAAGAACAAATCGCTACATACAACCTCTATATAGTTGATATAATTATGCAATCATGACCCACTTAAATATATCTATTGAATGTTCACTCAAGAATGATTCCTTGGTTATATCAACAATCATGTGTGCATAGGAAGTACCACCTAAACTAAACTACTAATTAATGCTTTATTTGTTTTGAATTATTTGAGACTAGTTAGGCACAAACTAGAGATCGGTGCCTATCTATTGGGCTATAGAGTCACATATAACAAGAAAGGAAATCATGAAGGATTTTTTTTTTTATCTAGGCATATATGCCATCAAAGCACAAAAATTATGCAAAGAGCATACCTAGTAATCCAAACTGAACTACATACATCCATTTAAAATATGTAAAAGGATATTACGAAGCTTGCAATATTTGGAATGATATTGCATTCACCAATTTCATGTTATAATCATACCAGTGAATGTGGAAAGGGAAAATCCTTACAACTGTCAAAGACCTTCCTAGAGGAATACAAGTATTAATGGAGACATTCTTTGCAAAACATCTATACATGCATCTTATCCTTCACATGCCCCACAAATCCATAACCTTTCTACAACTAGACAAGGCATGATTTGAAACCCTGCATGCAACTCTACACTTGCACCACCTCTAAGGACCACCAGAAGAATCAACCTTCTTTTCAAAATAACCAAAATCATGGTTATAATAGTAGTAGTGTGTAACCCTAAAAATTACACATTGTAGCAATTCAAAATGCATGACCCAAATCTTACTCCCACCCAAAATGAATGCTACAAATCAATGGAGAACATTTGTAATTAATTTTGGTAGTTGGGTGACATGGAACCATGAATGCAAGTAGGTGGAGAGGTTGGAGGATGAGTCATGCAACATTTTACACTATTAATTTATCTTTTATAAAAATTTGAGCCCTATTCATATGGAAAAAATTCCTTATGTGAAGAATCAACACCCATTCAGTTACATCCAGATGCCTCCAAAATTCTTGCAGCAAATCCACACCTACTTCAACCTTTTTTGGCTCATGTAAAAAAATGAGTTGGAACATGATTTGTAAAAAATCTATCTTGGATTTGGATCAAGCGAGGAAACCATTATCTTCATAATCTATCTTGATGCCCCCAAAACCTTCACAACATCCAAAGACCCCCAAAAACTCTGTAGGACTAATACTTACGAGAAAAAGGTCTTCAACTAGATCTGAAGAAAAAAGCTAGCTAAGTGAACCATGCAAAAAGAATCAAGTGAACTCACCAACTACAATAAAAATCTTGTTTGGGTGAAAAGCTTTGAAGATGATGTCAGCAAGGATGATGTCATCATGCCAAGTATGGGAAGATGGGCTCTATTTGACTATTAAAACTTAATCTAATTTTTGAAGTTAACTACGCTTGTGGGGAAAACATTAGCAAGTGGAAATGCAAAAGGAACATCAACAACTAGAAGTGGATGGTTCACATGGAAATTCTCACAGAGTTGGAAGGGTGCCCTTTTCCTATAAAATAAAAAATCCAAGTGAACTAAACAACTAGACCAAAGGGGAGGTTCAAATGAAAGATAGATTCTTGCAAGATTGACACTTACCTATTCTCATGTTTTCTACCTTTTACCTTTTGTGGAGATCGATCATTGAACCGAAACCTTGTGGGAAGACTAGCCCGAACTACACCTTATGGATAAATGTGACTGATTTAGATGGATGAAGAAAACCCGAAAAGGCAAAACTTTCACCCCTTAGTGAATTTTTTAGAAATTGTTGATTCAGCCCACAAGACCCAAAAATCACCTGCAAGCAATACCTATCACAACAAAGAAGATAAAAAAATCAACAATGTGCTCGATAAGCCTAATAATTATATTGGTGAAAATAACTTTGAATTGAAAATTACAATGAGAATCAATCCTTATGAAAATGAGATAGAAACTCTAGATTAAAACCCTAGGTAAGGATTAAATTAGCCTATGACAAGTGTCACCATCCTATGCAGTGAGATACCATGTGCTTTTATTATCCAATCTAATAATTAAAAATGTAATTCCTAAGTTTAGCTTAAGTGAATAAAGTAAAAGGTGATCTAATTAACTAGATGATTATCCTATTACTCTAACACCCCCCTCAAGATCAACTTAGGGAGTAGCTAAAAACCTGATGAAGGATGCATGGATGAATTCATGAAAGCATGAATGGGTCTCGACTACTAGGCCATGTTAGGTACCCATGTGTGTATGCAATATAAAACAAATCTCTCAAAATTGAAGTAAAGGAGAAAACCTCATGGGAAAAACTCCAAAAAGAGATGAAAAAAAATACAATCAAGTGATAAAATATGGAGGCCTCCATGATACCCCCAAGTACACCATTCATCACATATATACATTACAAATTCCCCCCCATAAGAGGGAAAGGAAGAGACAATTAATCCCCCCATAATGAAGAAGCTCTAATGTAGATGAAGAATGCCTAAAAATAAAAGATTACCTAATGTCTGCAAGCAACATGTCTTCCCTTGGGAAGAAACAAATCCATAGGCTAATGAAGAATCCACTCCATGTCCAATTGAAAGGATAAAGGATGAAATCTCAAAATGTGTGTCTATAAAAACTGATTAGGAGCCTCCAAGCTTGAATAATCCACAACATAATCATGGTCAAAATCAACCAAGAAACATGATAAATCAAGTGAATGAGGAAACTCATAAATGAAAATCTCCAAAGACAATGAAGATGGGATAACAACTATGCTAAAAATATTATCAAAGATGAGAGAAGCCACCTCAAGTGTGTCATCCAACTCTACAATATGAGAATCCACAAACAATTTAGAAATCCTTGTCAATTTTTTCATCCCACAAAGCAAGATCTGAAAAACTATGAATATCATGTTGCCTTGAATCACAAGAAGCAATATCTATAGCAACGCAACTACAAAAAAATATGGAGGAGATAAAATTCATGGCTCAAGAACTGGATCAGATGTGAGAAGTCCCAAGTTCAAGAAGCCAAATGTCTCCTCTGAATCAAGATTCACACTAGAAGTGTGATCAACAGTCAAAGGAACAAAGTCACCATCAGAAGAAAAATTTGCAAAGGAATACAACTAAGATAAATGATCAACCATATAAATAGCAATAATCTATTGACTCTCCAAATCTCCAATGATAACTAAATCAAGAGTGAACTCCACAGTCCTCCCATCTCCATCATGAGTAATCTGATATATGGAGAGAAGGATGCTCATTAAATGAGGAACACAAAAAAATCCTAAAAAGTGTTTTCCCTAAATATAATAGACCCTTTCCCAATTACACTCATGTATGTATTGTTTCCCATCAAAATAGGAGATATAGTATAAGGCTCAAAAGAAGAGAATATATATTGCAAAGATGTCATATGATAAGATGCTCCTGAATCTAGAAGCCATCTCTCTGATCCATGACATAAAAAGTGAAAAGATCATGTTCTTTCATTTTTGATGTAGAAACCAAACCAGTTGTGCCCTTGTTAGACTATTTTAAAGAAGAAGGAAAAGATGATTCAAATATTTTAGAAGGCAAATCAATTTGATTCTTTTTGAGAAGATGTTTCAACTCATCAATATCCTTCTTATAACAATAGTGTTCTTCGTGTCCTTCCTTCTTGCAATATGCATAAGGAGGAATCAATGGAATCATTTGATTGAGATTCCTTGGGCTACTCCTATGATTTGTGTTTTTGTTTCTTTCCTTTCTCATTTGAAGCCTTTTGATCTTTGGTGCCTTGTGATGCAATAAGTGCCTATGATGTGGAAGACTTCAACTTTCCCATGTGAACCAACTTAACCTGCTCCCAAGTAAGAGGTGAAGCAAAGTCATCAAGTGAAGGCATAGTGAATCTATTACCAAGAGAATCCTTAGTGACATAAAAGGTAGATACAAAAATTGAATAATTTGGTCCAAGCTAGAAAAGAATGGAAAGTGTCAATTGAGCTTGTCCTCTTTCTAAATACCACATTAAGCCAACTGTAATTTGAGAAATTTGAGTTTCGTGAAGAAGTCTTGGATGCTATCAAAATCTATAGGATTTAAGTCAATAATCTCATTCTCTAACTAAAATCCTCTCATAATATCTTGCTTCCCAAATAAAGACTCTAATTGAGTCTAGATTTGATTGGGTGTAGTGCAAGAGTCAACTTAAAAGAGAAGTTTAGGAGACATAGACATGCATAATGTCCCAAAAGAATCATCACACTTGTTAAACCATTTTCTCTTCTTAGCAACACTTGTAGGTTCAACTTCTATACCCATGGTCACTCTATACAACCCTTGTTTCTTCAGATGAATCTCTATTTGTTTTTTCCAATTATAATAGTTGAATGAAGTAAGGGGAGCAATGTGATTTGGATCCATGATTATTTGATATAAAAAGTATAGAAATGAAATGATGTAGCAATGTATACCCTTAATATAAGAAAAACTTCCCTTTTGTTCCAAAAAATGCCTAAATTGCACATTTTCTAAGAAAATAACCCAAAAAGAAAACCTAATATCTGATCAAAATATCGAGTACCTAGTAAATATTCTAGAAAAATAGTTCTAAGATTTGTGTAGAGGACGAAATCAACTTTCCAATATCGCTTGAATCATAAAAATTGGATATCCTAGTCAAAAGTTATGGCCTCTTGAGTGCAAACAACTTGATCTAAATTCAGAGGCGTGTAAAATTGGTCAGGAGAAAATTTTGGAAAAATGGTCTACAACATTGGATCAAAATCAGAACCACCTTTCCAATGATATAAAGTTTGCAAAAACAGGAGATCGTATGCCCGATTTATACCTGATTTATTGAAACTGCCCAATTTGGCCTTCAAGGGGCATTGGGAGCTAAAAAAAATAGCCCCTAGTCACATACGTTGCTAGGGGGATAGGTTTTGGTCTATCAACGAAGTTTCTAATCTTGTGGAGGATCAAAGACTGGTGCTAAATAGGCAATTAGGGGCTATCAACAAAGTGTAGCATGCCCAATGTTTAACCCAAAGAATTTACTATGTTTTAACCCACATGTGAATAATAAATGCTCGCAAAATATAGCAATAAAAAATTTCTTTTCATTTTCAATAATAAGACGCACATTTGAAATAATCCCATTTCAAACTTCCATTGCATTTACAAAAGAAACATTTCAAAATCCCAACTAACTCTTGCATATTCCATAATTCCATTTCAATGATAAAATTTTCCCATCTACAATTTCTCAATAAGAATAGAGATACATGAATGCATACATAGCTTCCATGAGCTTCAATGAAATAGAGATTCAAATGGTCTAAATGTTCTTGTTGGCATACATCCTCAAATTTCAACCACCAATTGTATGAGGGAGAGAATCACTCAAGCACTTTTTCGCCAACCATGGACTTACTGTAGTCCCCTGCACATCTACCTTATTGGTAAGATGGCCCTACCCTTCAATGAACATTTTGGCTTGGTAACCTCATAATTATAGCATCCTTGAGCATAGTGTTGTGTCCTACATAACTAGAGCTACCATACATTAGCTACAACCTACATATATAACGTTCCTTGCCTAGTATGCAGACCTGGCTCACAGTGAACTGACAGTGTAAACAGTGGCTACTTATGTTGGAAGTTTGGAAGTCTGTCATTGTTGATGCTGCTTGGAAACATGAGCATGAAGTGTACATACATTGGTTGATTCGACTGACCCAGTGTTGTCATTGATGTCAACATTGTGGGGAAGATTTTTGGTGTCATTTGTATCATACTAACTATACCAGAAAACAGATCTATCAGGAATTTGGCTAAGTGTTCTTTAATGATGATGTTATGGTTTAGTGTGTCAGTTTTTGGGTCCACACTTCACCACAAGAAGAGGTATAACTCTATTCTTTTAACTATATCATGATGATTGTCTTATACAACTATATTCAAGATCTCATGAATTTTTGTGAAGCGTACTGGAAGATATCAATGACATATTTCAACTCTGTATATCACTGTCATCTCTCTGTTTAGTATATCAGTGTGGGAGATTCTGCATTTCCTTGAGAATAATGTTTTTGTGCTATGATTCTAAAGTTAGTCTCACTGATGTTAGTGAAACATGAATTTGAAGAAATATCGAATTTGGAAGTTGTGTATTGGGAATCGTATGTATCATTGGAAGTTTTTGTGATTAGGTCCAATTCTTGGCTGACATAATACATGATATATGTTGAGAAGATTAAATATACATTGTAGATGTTAGTTGGGTCTATTTTAGATCCATTATGACCTTTAAGTATTGCATGATTGATTGGGCGTGAAGATGGATTTGAATCATGTGTGGTGCCGACAAAAGCTATTTTGGATTGTTTTTGTTTATATCTAATTAGGCTGACCTAATTGATGTGTACAGATGAAATCGGGTATATATATGATATTTTGGAGTTAAAAATATAGATGAGTGAGAATAAATGACATATCAGGTGTGAGTGGTCTCATATGATGCGAACATGCAAATTCAGTTGTAAGATTTCAAAATTAGAGCAGAGTTGTCGAGCGATTGCTAAGCAGAGTAGTACTACATATCTAGAGCTTCAAAAGAACTAAAATACAACACAAGGAGGGTGCTTTTTGTATCAGTTCATACTTTGGCAATGAGCCATTTTTGTATTTTATTTAACTCTGGTTGTGAGCCTTACAAGGACAACGTGTCCTGACAATGAACCACTATAATATACTATATCCAGATATAATATATTATGAGCTAATCCTCACTGTGGTTTTTCCCATTTTGGGTTTTCCACGTAAAAATCCTAGTGTTCATGTGTTGTGTGATTTTGTGGATGATTCGTGTTTTCATCCTTTATTTCAATTAATATGTTTTGGTGATTGGATGAGATGTGTTCAAAAGTTTATTAGAATACTGATTCACCCCCCTCTTAGTATTCTAAATGTTCAACAATTGGTATTAGAGCTTGGTTCCTTCAGAAAATCCTAACAGCTTGAGGAAGATCTTGGAAGTTTGAACACATGGCAGATAAGAAGTTTTTTTTTCCTCTAGAAGAAATTTCTACAATTGAATATGTAGAAGATGACTGCATGTTTGACAAAGAACTTAAGGTTGCTCTTGAAGATCTTGATAGAGTTGAAACCGAGAACAAAAGCTTGAAGGAAAGCCTGGGAGAAGAAAATGAATGCATCAAAAAACTAAGAGAACAAATCAAGAAGTTCTGAGAAAGACAGGGAAATCAATGTACAGTTAAAGTAAGCAAATGAAGAGATCACTGAATTGAAATTACAAATGGAAGAAAAAGGAAGGATTGAGGAATGTCGAATGCATTGGTACAAAGCAAGACTAAAGAATGCTCTATACTTGAACAAGAAGTGGTAAATCTCAAATCTGATCTGGAAAAGGAAATAATACATGAGGAGAAATTCAAAATAAGTACTACAATGCTTGATGAGTTGATTGCAATACAAAAACCCTCTAAGGATAAAAATGGTTTGGGACTTGAAGAAGGACAAAGTTCAAAAGAAAATTAAACAACTACCAAGGTTGACAATCAAAAGAAGATTCAAGGCAATAGGAGACAATTCAAAAATCAAAGAAGCAAGACTGGAAGACCTTCTATCAGACAACCAAATGTTCAAAGGTACCCATATTTCAATGGTATTTGTTTTCCATGCAATAAATAGGGACATAAAGCAATAATGTAGAAGTAGAATAAATCAAAGTGTTGGATCCTTCTTTGGACAAATGTTTTGCATGCAAGAAATTCAGACATAAAAGTACTGAGTGCAGAAGTCAAATGGTGAATAGATATAATACTGGGAGAATGTTTCAATATTTCAATGGCTACTATTATACATGCAATGTATTTGGACATATGGCTAACTAGTGCAAATCAAGGATCAATAGAAGTCAGAGAAGTGTTGTGTGCCACTTTTGCAACAAACCCAAACATATTTCAAGAGTTTACAAAAGAAAAAATAGAAGACATTCTAATCCAGTAAAGAGGAATGAATCTATGAAGAAAGTTGATCCTACTGAGGTTAAGAAGGAAATGGAAAAAATATGAAGAAAGAAAGAGGAGTCTAAGAATAGAGATGAATTAGGAACTTCAAATGCATTTGTACCTACCTCTGGTACATATATTTCTTCTAAAACTAAGCCAATGCTTAGGCATGAGGGGAGCAATAACAACAAATTCTAATAGCCCCCTGAAATATAAGGTGTCAAGACTTGACACGAAAATATATCTTGGAAGAGGAATTTTTGAAGCTATAGAAGAAAGTTGTGGAAGGAAATATTGCAATGCAAAAGTTTGCAGAGCTTCTATAAATTAATTGTGAATACAAGGTTTCAAAGATTAACAGCCTTTTTGAAGCATTTATTGTTGACACATTTATTGATGTGGGTCAAATCATGGAGTTAAAAATGTATTTGAGAAGAAAAATTCAATTGATGCGAAGAAGTAAATTGAAGAAGAGGAAGTGGATTCGAGGCATCTCCCCAAAGAAAAACATCAAAACCCTAATCTTTGTAGAAGAAAATTCAAGAGGTATTCTACTTACTCAATTCTTCTTCAAAAATTTCCTTTTAAATATAATGGAAGGGTCGAATGTAGTAAATGTCTTAGAGAAACTACAAGTTAAATTGAAGAGGCATTCTTGGAAAGTTTTTTCGAAAGACTTAGGGGGTGCATTTTCCAACAATCCCTTTGGAGTTTCACCTACTAAGGATATATATGCATACATACATGGGAAAATAGAAGAAACGTCCTCTAATGAATTAAGTATTTTATGGGCAAACGAATTGGAAGAAAATTATGATACCATTAAACCAAAATACAAAACCCTAGTTGAAAAGAAATTGAATGTGCGGCAAAAGTTTCCACTATTTGAATTCAACAAGAAGTACATTAAAACTGTATTGAGCAAGATTTATGATGAATCTATTTGGATTGATGACACATACTCAATAATTAGGGAAGCAATAAGGGATGTAACTAGTTTTTGGTCCTCCGAACTAGTTCCAAGGTGGAAGCTTGCCAATGCCAAAGAATTAATTGAAAATATTGGTGCAACTCTCCAAGGAAAGGAACTCACCTTGAGTACATTTGGGAATCCAGCTATCTGATATGCTGCAATGCTTGTTAGACATAAAATATTCCTACCTAATGATGGTTATACAATCTTTGATATTACTGCTCACATTGCACTTAACATGATCGAGAATGGTATTGATTATGATCTTTGTGAGTTACTTTGACGACGATGAAAATTTTGAAGGAAATTCAAAAGAATAAAAAGCATACATTCAGGTACGGTATTTTGATAGTCTATTTACTTTTCTACTTCATGAAGGAAATATCGATAATTGGAAAAGTAGAATGGTCAAATATAGAACTGGTAGCACATTAGATAAGAAATCTTATGATGAATCTTGGTGGATTTGATGCTCATGAGGATGTTCTTGTAACATTCTTTGGAAAGTTTCAGATGAGGATGAATGAGAGAATAAGAATACCCAAGAGTGCAGTGGAAAGATACTCCAAAGACATCAATTTCCTTATCTCTACTAATTTTTGCTACATGGAAGCAATTGAGCCTAGAATTGTTTGGATTTCTGAGTTGGATTATGAAGTGACTAAGTAGGAAGTTGTTCATTATTTAGAAGTGCTTCTAGGAAGCCCAGAGGACCCTAGCAGATCAGGCTTAGAGGATAGGTCTAAAACTAAAGCCTTTGGCAGTTCAAGGAGAACAGGTAAGAGAAGGAAAAGTATTGTTATTCCTTGAGTTGAGATCAAGCAAGAGATTACATAACAAGAAGGAAGATTACAAATTGATGCAGTGACCCAACATGAGCATGAAAGCGGAATTACACAAGACTTGGATGAAATAATAAAAGTTTTACAAGAGGTAATCCTCGGTGCAAGCATTAATACATCAGTATCTACTATAGAAAATCTCAAAAGTATGGTTGATTTGTTGAAAGCATACATCTCCAGACTAAGAGAACAAATTGGAAATGAATCAAAAGCAAGGACTACAAAGGAGAATCTAGAAGATATCAAAAAGAAATGTGTAGATGCACATCACAAAACCTTGAACGGATTGAAGGATGTTCAAACCTGTGAAGAAGAAGCACATAACTAATATCATATTGTCTGAAGTGGTCTAAACACACGTAAAGTACAAAGGATGAAATGATTTAGAATGAAATTCAGATAGGCACTTAAGCAGATGTTTATGATTTAGCAAGTGACTAGAACAATTAGAAGCGATCTTACATTATGCAATTGCAGGGTAATTTCTTTTCTTTACAAAATTAGAGGACAAAGATAATCAAACAATATGTGGCAGTAAGGGACTTAGTAAAGATAAGGAACACTCGTATATCCAATGCCCTTTCCAATGCTGATAAACTATCAGAAATAAACCTCGGCCCTAACATTGTGGAAGAAGGAATAAAGTCTCTAACAAAGCTTGAACTACTATACATGACTCTTGTAGATGTAAAAATTTCTTAGGAAGAAGGAAAATCTATCTAGCAGGATACTAAGAATAAATCAAAGGATCTACATCTTCAAGTTGACAAGTCTTTTCTTTTTTGATCAGTTATTTCTTTTGAAGAAGATGCATACATAAATATATCCAAGGGAAGTGTATTGGGCCCCTGCGTGACCTTTGCCATTGATGTCAAAGGGGGAGAGATAATGGGAAGAGAAACATTTTTGTTGATACATTTTGGATGATTGGAAAACCTTTTTGGAAAGCCAAGGTTAATTATGAAAGGGGGAGTTAAGGTTAGGAAGAAATAAGTTTTGATTCATGACATGGAAATGTTTTTGATATGCATGTTTCCATCAATGACAAAGGGGGAGATTGTTGGAAGTTTGGAAGTTTGTCATTGTTGATGCTACTTGGAAACATGAGCATGAAGTGTACATACATCATTTGATTCAACTGACATAGTGTTGTTATTTATGTCAACATTGCGGGGAAGTATTTTTTGTGTCATTTGTACAGTACTAACTATACCGAAATACTGATCTATCAAGAATTTAGGTAAGTGTTCTCTATTGATGATGTTGTGGTGTAGTGCTTCAGTTTTTGGGTCCGCACTTCACCGCAAGAAGAGGTATACCTCTATGATTTTAACCATATCATTATGACTGGCTCATATAGGCATATTCAAGATCTCATGAATTTTTGTGAAGCATACTAGAAGATATCAATGACATAATTCAACTCTATATATCATTGTCATCTCTCTGTTCAATATATGAGTGTGGGAGATTTTTCATTTCCTTGAGAAGAATGTTTTTGTGTTGTGGTTATAAAGTTAGTCTCACTGATGTCAGCGAAACATGAGTTTGAAGAAAAATCAAATCTAGAAGTTGTGTGTATTGGGAAGTGTATGTATGATTGGAAGTTTTTGTGATTAGGTCCAATTCCTGGCCGACCTAGTACATGATATGTGTTGAGAATATTAAATGTACATTGAGGATGTTAGTTGGATCTATTTTAGATACATTCCAACCTAAATTAAGTATTGCACGATTTCTTGGGTGAATCATGTGTGGTGCTGACAAAAGCTATATTTTGGATTATTTTTGTTTACATCTAATTAGGTCGACCTAATTTATGTGTGCAGATGAAGCCGAGTATATATATGAGATATTTTGGAGTTAAGAATATATATGAGTGAGCATAAATGACATATCAGGTGTGAGTGGTCTCACATAATGCGATAATGCAAATTAAATGATAAGAGTTCAAAATCAGAGCGGAGTTGTCAAGTGACTGCTAAGCAGAGTAGTGCTATATATTTAGAGATTCAAAGGAACTGAAATACAAAACACAAAGGGTGAGCTTTGTATCAGTTCATACTTTGGTAGTGAGCCATTTTTGTATTGTATTTAACTCTGGTTGTGAGCCTTATAAGGATAGTGTGTCCTGACAGTGAACCCCTATAATATACTATATCCAGATATAATATATTCTGAGCTAATCCTCATCGCGGTTTTTCCCATTTTGGGTTTTTCAAGTAAAAATCCTAGTGTTCATGTGTTTTGTGACTTTGTGGATGATTCATGCTTTCATTCTTTATTTTAGTTAATATGTTTTGGTGATTGGATGAGTTGTGTTCAAAAGTTTATTAGAATATTGATTCACCCCCCTCTAAGTATTCTGAATGTTCAACAACTTACACTACTTTGGCCAAAGTTTCTAATATAATTAGTCGCTCGTAAGTGAATTCGTATGTTCACCCACCCCTTAGCTCGATTTGGTATTTGACCATTCATACTCCTTTCAATCATAACATACATTCTATCTTAAAGGTAATGATATAACAAAGTGACCAAATAGGTTACTCCCATCCACAGATTATCCTAACCCCATGAACAACTAAGTAAACCACCCATGTTCAAAAAATGACATCTTAAACAAAGTACTTCAAGATCACATTTATTTCCCACATTTAATAGTCTATGTAAGCATACATATGGTTTATGACAACCCAACTATAGATCAAGTAGTCATATTCACATAATTCCATCATAGAGAATATATATATACACCAAAGTCAAGCAAGCTCAACCAAAATAAGAAATAACTTAAATTCGTTTGAAAGCAAGCTCAAAATGCATATAAATCATCTTTTTCCATTCACTTGCATTCATAAACAAATATGGTTTCAACATAAAAGGAATAGAGTAATAAAATCATCATGTCTGGAATAATAGCTCCAAAAGGTTATGTTGCTTCCTAAGCTCAATTCCCCATAGTCACATTTGCTTCTTTTTCTAAACTCAGCCTATCACCAATACTAGCTTCTCACAAATATTCCAATACTAGCTTCTCACAAATATTCTCAACCAATGCAAATTCACAAAGCAAACTCTCTTTCTCACTAAAGCACTCAACAACTCACTTGCACAAAAAACTACAACATAATTACAAGTGAATAAGAAGAAATCAGAATGGGTAAACAAAAGGTAGAGAGGCTGCCTCTATTTATACTTAAATCTGAGTAACTCAATGCTATAAACAAGCTACTGAATCCACCACCTTTTCTCTTCTTGTTGCCACCACTAAACAAAAGATTAATTCCTCCTTTAAATGCATCGACTCAACCAACTAAAACAAAATATGGCTACTAAAGCACTCAGCTTGCAAAAACATAAACAATCCCATTATTTCTAACTTATCTAAAATGGATGAGTCACCTTTTTCAAGTGACAACAATGACTCTTTTATTGAGTCAATCAGAGAAATGTTCAACTATAGGTTTCCTATTTTTCCAAGCAAGTCGACTACCTTCATAAGCTTCATCCAACTTTGGTTTGACAAAGTCTCCATGCTCATTTCAAGTTGTGTTGGTTTCATAGACTTCTAATTGTTTTCTTCCACCTAATGTGACACTTGCACTTTCCACATCAGCATGTTGGGCGTGATTATTATTTCACAATGACTTTTAACATATTTTAATATTCACTATACCACTAGCTTATGTGCTTTGCATATTTCTTTTATTTGCATTGACTTTACAAACTGCGTGTTGCCTTCATTCTCTTACATATGCACATTACATACACGCTTCACTTTGTTATTAGTTTGCTGGCTTTTACATATGCCAAGCTCTATAATATAGCCCATGCTATATATGCGCCCAAGTTTATTATAAAGCATTTCAAAATATTTTAAAATATATCAATATACATTACTAATATATACATGTAATATAACTTTCATTGTTATATTATATATATTTACACATTTTATTAAATCGTTATTTATATTTACATGTTTTATTAAATCATTATTTGTCAATTATATATATATACACATATACATATTAGCAATTATATATATACATACATATATTAATATGTGTGTATTTAATATATTCACATACATAGATATTTATATATATACTATATACGTATATTGTTATCTTAATATCCATATAAACACATATTTTCATTTCCATCGATTAGTATATATATACATAACGTATATATATATATATATATATATATATCGATATTCTCATGCATATGGTATATTATATGTGTAAAATACGTCTACCTATGTATACACATGTACATATATATTTACATGTATGATTTATCATAAATATGTACATATATACATTCATATGTATATAATCATCGATCAATATATGAATATAAACATACAAAGAAGAACTTATACTTAACACTGAGATTTAGTCACATAATCCAATTTAAGACACAAGACTAAAACCAAAACCATTACAAACATTCTCATTCAATGATCGAAGGTTACTTACCATTTCTTGACTAACTTGACTCAACTTGACCAAACTAGGATGTGAGTGTGTGATAGCTCAGATAGGATTATTAAGGGTTACCAAACCAAGTTCTTCTCCTAAGTGATACTCGCCCTCCCTTTCAGAGGCTTGATTCTTTTCCTGCATCCAACTTAATGCATCATAATAGTATTTAGCTGATAACATTTCATTCATATATTTCATTGCATACAATCAAGTATTAAAACATTTTAACTCATCAAAGTAACAGTAAATAAGTAATAACACAATGGGGTGTAACATGAAGCGATCGGTCTTTGATATGACCATGATGCTGACTGTTGGAGCCCTCAGGGGATAAGGCAAGTGACAGTGGGGTTTGAGGATGACGATGTTGCATGTGGGTGTTGCTCATAGCAGCAACACTATTTTTTGAACAAGCAGTGCTTTTAGCGTTGCAAAAACCTTTTTTAAAAATATTTGATCGTACGATGCTGTACAGGGGTCGTACTAGGGTCACTAGCAATTTTTTTTGGTTTCAAAACACTTGACATAAAAAATAGTCAAATTTTATAGCAAAATTCATTTCTTTGACCTCCTGATCGTGATGGTGAGGTTGATTTTACTCCAGGATGCACTAAAAAGTTGCTCAATGCTTGATTGCTTCAAAAATTGAATAGGGGGTTGTAGATTTGGTGTTCTAATACCATGTAGAAGTTGTTGATTCAACCCACAAGACCTAGAAATCACCTGCAAGCAATACCTATCACAATAGAGAAGATTAAAAAGCAAGAATATGCTCAATTAGCTTGAGAATTGTATTGATGTAAATAGCTCTGAATCAAAAAGTACAATGAGAATCAATCCTTATGAAAAGGATATAGAAACCCTAGATCAAAAGTCTAAGTGAGGATTAAATTAGCCTCTGACAAGTGTCACCATCCTATGCAATGAGACAACATGTGCTTTTATTATCCAATCTAATAATTAAATTTGCAATTCCTAGGTTTAGCTTAAGTGAAGAAAGTAAAAGACAATCTAATTAATTATTCATGATTATTTATTTAATTAATTAGATGATTATCCTATTATTTTAACAAATTTTGCAAAACTTTAAAAAACAACTGGGCCTAGTTTTTTGTGCTCTACGAGCCAACTGTGCTAGGAAATTTGAAAAAAACCCACCCATGACATATATCTTAGATTGGTTATAAATTTGGACAAATATGACTAAGACACAAAAGGAGAAGGGACTCGAGCCAAAAGACAAATGCAGATTTGAGTGCCAACAAAATCTTTTGTATATTTATTATTATAAGATTAATTATCTATGTACATATCTCCCCTTAAAATTTAGTGTACAAAACATATTTTGCACCATTGCTTCCTTTTATAGAATGTTGTGTGTTAATATTAACATCATACCAATGCTGACTATATTGTCTAATTTGCCATGAAATTACTCATTAATCTTTGGAAAAGCACCTTTTTGCAAGATACTACAAAATATTCTCTAGTTTCAAACCAAAAACCACTTAGATAATGTAATAGCACCTCGCTAAGTTAGAATACCACTTATAAGGTTAGGAGGGTGACTTGATGGTTAATGAGTAGGTTAACGAATTAGGAATCATTGATTTAGAGATCTACCCAATAAGGGTTATGAACACCATGTAATGATAATTTCAAATTGATCGTCAATGAGGAGCTTCATTGACTAATTGAGTTGTCCTACATGACCTCTAGAAATTAGAGGCCGGTCAAACCTCCTATTCCCAACCAAAAAAAAGTGTCTAGAACACTACAAAAGAATTTTCTTTGAATGCCATTTATGGAGGGATATTGTACACATAGGATAAAGGGTGGTACTTTGTATAATAAAATCTAAATCTAAGGAGGAAGCGAATATGTGCGAGGGGACCCCGGGAACGTAGGCTACGCGTAGTGATGGAGATTTGGTGGTGGGCGCGAGAGGCAAGAAGATGCAGGCTGGTGAGCAGGTCATGGGCATGGGGAAACGATCGAATGGGTTCAAGAAGGGAGGGAGCTACTTCGTGCGTGGGGAGGGCCATAAAAGGTATGCCCTACGCTTTAGCTCAGATCCATCGAATGTTGCTTCATCCTCCCCAGCTCTGCAGACCCTAGGCTTTCATCCTATGGGGTCGCCCTCTCTTGGTTTACCGCCTGGTGCAGGGTGTGCGATCCCTGATTTGGGCCTGTAGGTTTATGTAGACTACAAAAATAAAGCTAATCCCTACCATGAATGTTCAGCCTTTTGCATGGAGCATATTCGATAGACCAACCCACCCCTCTTGTATCTGCGCTTGCCCCGCCTTCATTGCCTGCTAAGGTTCAGGTTTCTCCTCTCGATGGCTCTACACTTTTCTTCGGGGATGTGGAGGTGGTTCTCACAGAAGAACCTTTGGATTTTTGTATTTCAGATAGCTGCATTGATACAATTACCGCGGACTTGGGTAAGCGTTCCTTAATTATGAGATGTTTATGCAAGCGCCCGTACATGGCTTCACTTCAGGATTGGGTCAAAGCAACTTGAAAAAACTTGTTCGTCCTAGTGATTGAACCCTTGGATTTTGGCTTCTTCTTGCTTTCTTTCATCTTTATGGAAAATTGTGATTTTGTAGTCAATAATGGCCCCTGGTTTTTTGAGCAATCTGGCATTTTCATTTCTCCTTGGACCCCATTTTTTGACCCCGCTACAATGAAGATCACTTATTTGCCTCTATGGATCAAGCTCTACAACATGCCCCTGGTCATGCAGAATATGGATCTCATCAGTGATTTGATTAATCAAGTTGGCTCTTTTGTGAAGCTTGATGATGTTGGGATGGCTACTGATTACAGGTTTCTGAGGGTCTGTGCTTTGGTTGACATCTCCAAACCCCTCCCTAACTCTATTTGAATCCATTTTGCTCATGGAATTTGGACTCAATATTTAAATTTTGAAGGTTTTCCTTTTCGATGTTTTCGCTGCAATATGCTGGGACATAAAATTGAGGCTTGTTCTCTTCAATGTAAGGATGGTTCGAGGTATGTCAGCTGCAAAAGATGGGTTAAGAAGGCAGGTTCTTTGGATGCTGACTTCATTTGGTGGAACCATGGCATATGTTTTGAACCTCACTCCGCTTCAGAGCTAGATCCTATGCTGCATATGAATTCCTCTCCTCCTGCCGATACCGCTATGGACAAATTGTCAGATATCCCCTCTGAACTGCATGAGGATGGGTTATATTTTGACAACACTTACCCGTTCATGGATGATTTAGATGATTTTAGCCCTGAGGGCTTTGGGCCAGGCCTGGAATTTGACGGCCACCTATACCTGTCATATGGAAATTTTGTGACGGTTTGTTCATTTAAATGCCCGTCACTTTACGTTTTATAAAAAAAATTAACCGTCAAAAAATATTTAATTTATATTATTTTATATAAAAAAATTTATATTAAAACATTATTAATTTTATTAATCATACATATTAAATCAATATATTAGTAATCTATGAAATATTATTTTATAAAATAATTATGTTAGAAACCTTCCAAATTTTAGAAACTATGCATGCACTCAATTAGTAAAATCAATTGCATATAATAAATTTTATTGATAAATGAAAAATTGTATAAATAAATAAAATTTACATTTTGACAATGCATAGATTATTAGTTTAAGAATAATTATATTACACAATATGATTGTTTTTTCCATATATTTATTCTCTAATTTGTAAAATTGTATTACTATTTTATTGATTGATTTGTAAAATTATAAAATTGGAGTGAACATTTAATTTAATATTTAATTAGAATAGATTGAATATAAACTAATTTATTGATTTCATATGTACAAATATCATAAATTCATCCATCAATTTGAAACTCTTTTATTTGAGTTAATTTATTTTATATTACAAATTGATTTTATTTTTCATATATTTTAAATTCAATTATTTAAAAACACATTTAAATATAAATATCAATTTCAAATCTAGCAAGAAATAACTATATAAAATTAAAAATAGTTCAATCCTCAAATTGATCTATATAAAAACACATATGTTGTTGTATTATCTTGAAAAGAATCAAAGCTCACAAATAACCTGTAAAAAAAACACCTAGAAAAAAACATGAATGAATTATTTGTAAGAGACATAAAATTTGTTCACCAATAAAACCAAAGGCATATTATCTTCAAACGAATCATCTATCTAAAAACATGAATTATTTGTAAAAGACATAAAATTTGCTCACCAATAAAACCAAAGGCAGTATTATCTTCAAAAGAATCAAAGAATCCCTGTAAACAAAATGCTATAAAATAAATGCTTTTGAAAAAACAATGAATGAAAATTTGTGTTATGTTATTATTCATATGGATATCTATATATATGAAAAAAAAATGTAAAATTAGAAAATATTGATAATTAGAAATAAATGTAAAAATCTTAAATTTAGTGTGACAATTAATAAGAAGTTTCTAAAATATATAGAAAATAAATCTTGTTAAAATATTCAAAAAGTTAAAAAACGATTATATTCTATTTTAAAAAGATTTTGAATCAATATATATTTTTATAATAAATATTATAAATCATATATATTAATATAAAATAATGTTAACTATTAATAAAAATGTCAAAATTTTAAAAAAATTAGAAAATACTATATTTAATTTTGAAAAGATTCTATTTTGAAAGATTTTGAATTAATAAATATATTTATAATAAATCATATATATTAATATAAAGTAAAATTAGAAAGAATTATTCCAATTTTAAACTAATTTATATTTTTATCATAAACATTATATATATATAGCTACAATAAGTTTTTATGGTTTAATAGTAATTTTAAGTGTCATATTTATGGTTTTATAAAAATATAACAAGTAGACCATCAAATTCCAGGCTTGCTTTGGGCTTGACATGGTTTTAGCTCCTCACAAACTTGAGATCTCTCAGACAGCGAGCAACAGAACCAAACCAGATTGTGGTCTGAAAACAAAGAAGGGGGGGAAGACTGATGCCGAAAAGATCTGCATAAAAGGCATGGAAGTTGTAGAGGAGGGTTCTTAGTGGACCATGGAGGTCCTCCTCTCTAGGAACAAAAGACATGCTTAGGATTCTTCTCTATCTTTCTTGTGACTTTGGTATTTTCTCTCTACTGCAGACCCTTCTTACTTTTGCAGATCTTCTGTAATTCCTTTAGAATTTGTGGTCCCCTTTATGTTTCCTCTCTTTTCTTATGTTCCTTTCATTTTCGAGGAACAACCTTGATGTAACTTCTATTCATTATTTTTAATAAAGGGAGTGGGCCCCTTCCCACAATTTACCGACCAAAAAAAAAAACCTAAATCTAAAACCTTAAATGTTTTTATTGCCCAAAAATACTTATGACCTAATTTGAATTTGTTGTACAAGCAAGGACATTAATTTGTAGGGAACATCTCATGGTCCATACGATTCATAACATAAATATTTTCTTAGGGTGAGGTCCTATGGAGGGGCTTCATGATTTATTTTGAAGGAGCAAGGGATCCCATGAAGCAAAAAAATAAAATGCTACAAGATAAATTAGAATATTTTCCTCAACAATAACAACCCCTACTTTTAGATCAAAAACTTCAGCGAGTGCAAAAAAGGTGGGGCTAGAAATTGCCCCACCAGCTTAGGCTATTTTTGCCACTTGTCAATCATATGAAGTTTTAAAATTTTCACCAATTAATTTTTATTTTATTTTATATTTATTTAATCTGCTGAATTTAATATGCAAAATAATAAAATTCACAACACATCTACTTCCATAAATATAAGAGCTAAAACTTTTAAAGTTAAACTATGATACAAAATTTATGGGCCACCTACTTTAAAATAATCTTAAAAATAGGTACTCATTTACTTTCATAAATATAAGAGCTTAAACTTTTAAAGTTAAACTATGATACAAAATTTCTGGACCACCTACTTAAAAATAATCTTAAAAAATCTCAACAACATCCACTGAATTTTTTTAAAAAGCCCCTCCATGATAGGTTTAATGCTCTCTTACAAAATTTATAAGACACAACCCTCCATGGGACCACAACCCTCCATGGGACCACAGCTTAAGACTCCAAACCTTTATCCAATGGGATAATAGAAAAGATTTGATATGAACGTAAGTGGGATACCAACAAAAACCTGGTACTTCGAGAGCAAAAAACCCAGCGATCGTGTTTCGTCGCAGTCATGGCGATAGTAAACAACGGAGAATTGGCTGCTTTAGAAGATGGGTTTTCAGCTAACAAGCTTTTCACACAGGGATACTCCTATACTTATGATGACCTTATTTTTCTCCCCGGATATATCGATTTTGCTACTGAGTCAGTGGATTTATCTACGCGTCTTACGAAAAATATAGTTTTAAAAACACCGTGCGTGTCTTCTCCTATGGACACAGTCACAGAAACTTCGATGGCAGTAGCCATGGCCGCCCTTGGCGGAATAGGCTTCATTCATTACAACAATCTTCCAGGAGAACAGGCCGAGCTTGTTAAAAAAGTGAAAAAAACCAGACTAGGGTTTGTTGCTGATCCGGTCTGCTTGAAACCGTCGGACAGCGTTAAAAAGATAGACGGTTTGAGAGAAACGCAAGGGTTTTTATGTGCTCTAGTTACGGAAACAGGGGCCGTGGGGTCCCAGCTCTTGGGAATTATTACAGAAACGAACTTGGCTTGTGATGCTGACGCGTCTACTGTTGGGAAAGTTATGACCACAGATGTGTTTACGGCACGGGCGGGTTTAAGTTTTGAAGATGCTGCAAGTATTTTGGTTGATAAGGGATTGGATCATCTTCCTCTTGTTGATGAAAATGGGTATGTAGTAGAGCTTTTGTCGAGGAATGATGTGGAGAGAATTAGGCGGAATCCTACACTGGGGAGCCCTTCTGTTGGAGCTGATGGGAAGATACTCGTTGGGGCAGCAATTGGGACTAGAGACTCTGATAAGGAGAGACTTCGGCTTCTTGTGGATGCTGGTGTGAATGCAATTATTTTGGATAGCTCACAGGTAAGGGAAGTTTTCAAATCCAAGAGAATCATACATATATAAATTTTGAATTGGTGAATTATGCTACTGGGCAAGCTTCGGTTTAGCTTTCATGACCCAGTGGTATCTTTTGCGCCATATCCACTCAGAACTAGACCCCAGCTATTGTGGGGAGGTGGCAGTTGGGGTTGTGGCACATCAAAATATTTTACCCGATTTCAACACATAATCAAGTTTCCCGGTGACTTGAAGTCCGAGCGCCAAGTTGTAAGGCCCATGCTTTTACCATTCGAGCTCATCCTAGTTGGCAAAGAGTTATGGATTTTCAGAAGTTTTGAATTTGTGTTGATTTTTCTCCCTATTTGTTTTGGGTAAATATTTTTTTTGTAATGGGAAACCACAATTAAAAGGATCAGTGGGCTGCTGTAGATTACAATCAAGTTCCTTGTAAATGCAAATTCAAACAAAAATACTAAACTAGGGTGCTGGAGGAGGCACTTCACATTTTCTTTTACTTCATGGGAGATTTTTAACCTCGCTCAGTGTTGAACATGCCACTGCATAAACTGCAGCCAATCCATGTGAGAGAACAGCAATCCCATCGACATATAAACAATATGTTTATAAACCAAAATAGGTTTTTGTATGGATAAAAAATAAAGTTGTCTGGTCAAGAGTCTTAAGATGTTTCTGCCCACAGAGGCACTCTGCTCTTAATAACTTTCCTATCTACAGTATTTGAGTAAAATGAGACATTAGCATTCTACACCAGGAGGAAATCAAAATTCTGCCAAGTTTCTTGGAGAAAACCGAGGCTTTTTTTGAAATATTTTAAAACCTAGTACACCTTTCAATGTATCCAGTAGTTGTCATACAACATCCGTGCTACATATATGCACTGGAGTTATGGGCCACTTTTTGTAGTTAGGGGGATTTGAACCCATTTCTTATGAATGCTCTCATTACCATTTTCCACAACCACTAGGAATTGTTTGGTAAATCTTTTAACCTTTCCATTTCACCACAACCCCCAGGACACATTTGGTGAATCTTTTGAATTAAAATTGAATTCTGAAATTTAATCTTAATGTCAAATTTGGTTAACTTCTAAAAGAAAGATGAATCCTCACGTTCAAATGGTCATACCAAACTGATTTAACAATTGATTAGCCATTAATTTTTTGTTTGGTACTTACAGGGGGATTCCATTTACCAAAGAGATATGTTGGCTTATGTCAAGAAGGCTTATCCTGGTTTGGATGTTATTGCTGGAAACGTGGTTACCGCTTACCAGGCCAAGAATTTGATAGATGCAGGAGCAGATGCACTCAGAGTTGGGATGGGATCAGGTTCAATATGCACCACACAAGAAGTCTGTGCTGTTGGAAGAGGACAGGTAATTTCAAAGTCATTTTATGTTTAAACATTCATGCTATTTTTCTGGTCGGTAAATTTGTAAACAATGGCACCATATTTTGTTTGGTAAACTGGTAAACACACTCACTGGGAAATGCATTTGACAAGTGTGATACCTGTTGACTTCTAGTAGTTTCATGAGGTTTGGGTGAGTATGACAGCTGGAGGTGATTTTAGTGCAGAAAATTTAGAAAGGAGAAAGATCCTTTATACCACCAAGGAGTGCATGAAATGATGAAGGACAGACAAGCACGTGTTTGAATGAGTAGTGGCAGTTCTTGAGCACTTCTAGGAGATTTTCATGCAAGAAGATCTAGTTAACTACTCCAAGACATCAATTGAGGTTATTGAAGAGTTTCAATGAGAGAAATTAGCATGTTTGTCCCTTCTACGCCTAGAAGAAGGTGAAGCCAACTGAAGCATTGAAGAGGCAGTTGAATTCTTTGTTCTCCTTTTGAAGACATCTTCCTCATTTCTCTCACAAAATCAATTACTCTTCTCCTATATCTTGTTGTAATTAGATAGAAGATAAGGATTGCTGGACATTTGGTATCAAATTGAAATGTGCTAACCAATTTTTTCAATTTTTAAATTGGCAACTCAATACAACAAGCACCCATTAATGTTAGCTCAAATCCAAATCAACTGCTAGAGTGTAACTCTACACCAAAAATGTACACCAGGATCCCAATGCTGGGCAA
The DNA here is from genome assembly GCA_007115665.2 of Sequoiadendron giganteum. Lineage (NCBI taxonomy): Eukaryota > Viridiplantae > Streptophyta > Pinopsida > Cupressales > Cupressaceae > Sequoiadendron > Sequoiadendron giganteum. Next base: position 605,934,310 of record CM021105.1, read on the forward strand.
GGTGTGAGCATATGGCACTGAGGATCGTTAGACTTCAAATTAAGAAAGTACAATTTTGAAAAGTAAATGTATGCAACTCGATCGCATATTTTAGCGGGAGCAAGATGACGGCTAAGCCGATCAGCAGTATGATGATTCAATGCAAGTACAATAAGTAAATGGATGGCTTGCCGACCCCTTCTACTTGTTCAGTGGGCGATACAAGAAAGTAAATGCAGTAAAAAAAGACTGGAGCAGACCAGTCTCTTCCACAATCGTGGAATTACAATAAAGCTTAGCAAGAAATGAAGATAGCTGACAGTACTACTTTTTAGCCTTACAATGAAGTAGAGTTCCTGCCAATAACATTGAAATTGAGATGTCACAATGCTGCAATGCTGTATTATATCTCTCTTATCATCAATTGACTCAATCCACACAAAACCCAACCCAAAAGACAACTTCTACAATCTGATTTGACAGACCAGCAACTAGAAATTGCAGACCAGCAACACTGAAACCCACTAAAATGCTTGTAACTCACTCCAAACTCATCCAAAAGACTTGAAACAAAACCCAAAAGCTTTCTAGGGGATAGGCACCCAAGTCCCAACCAACAAATTGCAACCAAAGTCCCTATTTTATTTTGCACAAAACCCAAGACTACCTTCAGGAAGGTACGACCCTCTAGGAAGGGCGACTTCACAAGGAAAAATCAGAAACACATTAGAAAAATCTGCAAACTCTCCAGTAGGGTTGCCCAAGGCATAGGAAATGAATTAGCAAATACCCACAACTAGAAAAAATTCACCCAAAGACCTGCAAGCAAAAACGTCATTCAGCTATACTAGACCAGCAAACATCAAAATGCTCATAACCAGCAAAATACTCCATTACAATGTCTCAATCTATCTCTTTGAGCAAGAAACAGTCATCTCTCTCAGTTAGTTGCTATTTTTTAAGCAAGAAACTAAGTCCAAGCTAGGAGGTATGCATTCCTCGAAGCAACTCACTCACCATTCTGGCAGCATAACAGTATAATTTCTTCATGGATGAGAAATGAAGAACAATTGCCTCCATTTATAGATTTTGGGAAGGCTCTCCAGAAATTTCTAGAAGGTGCGCCTAGTCCAAGATAATCTAGGTTTGATTTGACTTTTTCCATTCAACCTTCAATATGCCATCCAACTTCAAGAGATATAAAATTTTGATTAAATTAAATATTTCTTTCCTCAAGTTGGCGTCCCTTCTCAAGAGCATTTTTGACCTTAGAAATATTAAAATCACCTCCTGATGAGGCTTCCACCCTTCATGTCCCCTTTTCAAAACAACTTGAAGTTATAACATTAGGTCAAGGGGTCATAATATTAAAATATAACCTTTGCAACTTAATTAATTCAATATCCATCAATAATTTCGCCACAAAACTAAAATCAACATTATCAATTGAACTGCCAGAAAAGGAAAGCCCACTGTGTTGATGCCAATAGGACCATTGCTAGAAATAGAATTTACTAAAAATAGTAAATTCAAAAAGTTGCTTAGAACGAAATGCATGTAATACCGTTGCGAAGTTCTCTGAAAACCCAGAAAGAATCTGCAAACCAATTCCCAAAACTCCAAGTGCAAGCTCCTGAAAAAGCTGAAACATCCCCCTAGAAGATAGGAAACCCTAATTTCCACTTCCGAGTAGCCTATGGGTCTCCGGAATAGGCTAATGGCCAACTGCAATGATCACTGTTGAGAAGGGGACATTACACAAATCTGCATATTGAATTTGTAAGACATGCTTGAGCCATCACAATCAATAAAAGAACTGATTATTGCCTTTCTCTTGTGCGGTTTCCATTGTGTTTTCTCGAAGAATTGCAGGTTTCTCTTGTGGATATCAGTCCCTTTTGCAGTTGCACCTTTCTTCTCCTAACCTTTGTGACAGCATTCCATGGGTTTGTGTGAATGCAGGTCAGATCCTTGAGGTTGTTTTGTGCTTGATAAGCAGGTCCAGGGGTTCTTTTGTCATTGGTGCATCACCTTTTTTGTACATTAAGTCACTTCACACCCCTTTTCCATGATGATAAACTAGTTTAGATTAGTGAGCAGTGATCTTTCGGTAGTTTTTTAGGCCTGTAACTGGTCATACATTAGCTATTTTCAGTGACAGGTAATAGGAAACCAGCCCTTGTTTGTAGGTTGATCTTTTACTATCAAAGCCCACACTTTGAGAGGTCTTCCCATGTTTCACTGAATAGTTGAGCTAGGTGCTTAGCAAGGGTGCATATTTTAGTGACAACAATACCATTTGGCTAAAAAGCCCTATTATGTTGGCCATTTTAACTGGTGTAGGATGATAGGGGTTGTCCATAGGTCCCCTGCCCTTGAAAACATAATAAGGGTAAAAAGTATGAGGTTTCACATATCATCTAAACAAACACCATAAAAAAAAATGTACTTCGAATTATTTCGATGGATCACATATGCTTTGCCAAAGCTTCTAACTTGGCAGTTGGCACACAATGGAATTTTTTTTCCCTACTGCTGCTCAAAATAATCATTGAAGCACCAACTGCTGCTCTGTAAGTAGCCACCATTGTAAAGTCTAATTCAGCTCAGCAAGAGAATCTTGTTATGAAGTTTGAAGTATGAGACAAGCTGGGATGCTGACAAAATTTGGCTAACAGAAACTCGCAAAGGCAAGTGACCAAGGCCCATTTGGTGCACATAAAGAGACTGCATTTGTTGAGAACCTTTGTAAAACAATTTTTGTGCCTACTGTTGTATCCACATTTACATACATATCTGACAGGATAGTCAACACTACAGTATCTGACAAAATATGCATTCAGTTATATTTTGATGGAGCATGCAAGCAATGCAAACAAAAGTTGCCGAGTTTGGCTTAACAGCTGCCAATTGCTCTCGCTTAAAAAACTTCAAGGCTTGTTTAACAAGCCCATTTTACCCATAGCTGACAATTATCACATCCCGTCAAACAAGATATTATTAAGGCATTTTGTCAAACAATCCACGAGCCTTCTGTTTGCTTCTACATATTGTATTCATGTCTATCATGGTACATTCTCAAGAGATAGTTAAGTTCTTTCGGAGTAGTCATACTCATAATAGATGGAAAAGTTATTTCAATTCATTTGATTATTGCATGATTATCAACTTGAATGCCAACTTAGCACTAATTGTATTCACTTGGGATTCTACAACAGCTTGTGCTGGTGGTTTCTAAGCAGAAAAAATATGCTGAACTCTTCTAACACCCTCACAAATCTTCAATGCAAAAGCTGCCACATCTTCCACAGTATAAACATTTGGAAGTCATGTGTTATGTTACTTGCTTTATAAACCGTATTCAAGAACAACTCAGACACGAATACAGTTTATAACTTCTATTACTTGCTTTATTAGATGGGCACAGTTGAAGTGGAATGCACATTTCCCAATTTTCTTTATCATTAATCAGTGGAAACTCCTTAGAAGATTAGTGATAAAGATTTTGCCGTAGCATTTTTATAATACTTTTATAAGTTTATTTGTTTAATTGTCTGATCACTGTAGCTATCCATTTCTTATGTTAGTAAAGGAAACATGCAGTGGTAAGAGTTATCTTCTAGTTATAACCTTGGGACATATGAATATGTGTCTTATTCCTAATGGAAGAGCCAGTGATAAATCTTTCCCATCCATATGGTGTGCATGCTATGTTTATACTTTATTCCTTATCTTGATTGAACCCATACATGTAGCTTTATGAATCCATTCAGGAAGCATGATTGAATTAAGGCTTAACCAGCAGCAATGAATCACTAGTCTATAGTAAAGTCTATTTTATTCAATGGGAGAAGCTTATGGTGTAACCCAGCACAGCCAGAGATCTTCCTTTGATCACTTGTAGTCTGAATTAGTGGGTAATTTGATGAAATAATTATGAACAGCTGGAAAGTAACTGAGGTTAATATGAAGAAATGTTACTGTACACAGTCCAGCAATGGTGTGATGATGGGAAGTACATGTCACAATGAGTGTGGCATGAAAGCCAATGTACAATTTTCAATTTCATCGAAATTTCATAACATGTTTCCACAACATTTATTTCAATAATTCATGAAGTACACCTTCGTCCAAACATTCTAAAACATCATATTTCATTGGAAACTTTCAATTTTTCTCAACATTTGAACATACCAAAAACCAACAAATTTCTCAAAGCTCCATTAAAATTTCATCAAAAAATAAATTTTTCAATTTTTTAAAATCTGAAATTACGGATACCTTTTGGTGCCAAAAATGCCCAACACCCCTTTTAAGCTATAAAATACACATTTTACACATTTCCCAAAAAATAGGGCATTGTAATTTCGTTTAAATGAAATTTCCCCAAAATTTTACAAAATAAATAAATGAGCATGAAATTTTATAAATTGAAATGTGTTGGGAGGCTCCTACACTCCCCTAATCCTATTCCAACATACAAACTTGAAAGAAATTAACTAAATTGAAAGAAACAAGCAAAATGCCTCAAACTTTGTCAATTTTTGAAATGAAGAATGTGTCACCCACACCAAACCTTAGCACAAGAGACTTGGCAAACACACTCCCTTCCCAATTCCTAATCCAACGAATCCGACCTTGTCGAATTTCTCCTCAAATTGCCCTCCCAATCAACAAAACATGATTTTGCTAAAAAGAGAGTTTTTTTTCCTTACAAATTTCTTCACAAAATAAAACATCCCATAAAAAATGAATGCCTTTTCCTATTTTCCCTTTTTGAAATCCCAATTAAAAATTAATATAAATATTATTTTCATTTCTTTAATTTGTGACTCCCTCAAATTCTTCCAAAATTTAATTAACCAATTAAATCCATTTCCAATTATCATTCAACATTTAAATTCACAATTAAAGCATAAAACTGAATTAAATTTATGAAAATCGGAAATTTAATAAGACATCAAACATAATTTCACTGGACGTGCACAAGAAGGGCACGATATCCAAAATCATACCAAAGATGGTATCCGGTCAACATGGATCAAATAAGAGGAAGTTGCACTCAAATCGAGTATGATAGATAAGGCTAACAAATACGGCCAATGCGACATCTCCCATATAACCACCGTCGAGGAATAACTCAATCTTGTGAAGTCAGGTGGAAAAATTCCATATACCTATAACCACTTAATGCATGTCAAGTGTACCTGTGCATATGCATAATAGCCGAAGCACATACACAACATAATCATAAAAATAATCTTCCAAGCATACATGTGTATAATCCACAAAATACTACAGCATAAGCCATCATAAATATAACTGTATTGAAAGGTGCATCCAAAACTAATGCCAATACAAAAGAATGATGCTACGAATAATCTTGAATCAAATATATAGGTCTAGGCATATGGATCAAGCCCAAAAGTATAACCAAAGATCACAAATATGAGAGGCACTACACCTTTAATAGCAACCACTCCTTGAATCTTTGATAAGATGGATGGCTCTAGAAGGGCATCACTATCTATCTTAGAGACAAGATTTAAAATACATTCTAGAAAAGAGGTAGACTTAGGCCTAAGACTTGCCTCATCATCCATGAAAAGATTTGAGAAGAAAATGGCAGCCTTATTATGAATCTCCTCAATATTATTCAATATGGGAGTACCTGGTATTATGGTTCACATGCCCAATGGTTAGATTTTTTGTTTCTAGAAAACTTCCTCTTGTACAATAATGCATTCTTACAAGCCAAGCAAGTGCCACTTTTGTTCTAGAAGAACATTTGAGAGCCCTTCTAGTTGAATTCAATTGCACACCTCTTCCAATGCCAATCTTCTTTTCGCATTATCCATAAAGCTATACCAAAAACTTCTTTATTCCATTTCTTGAGATTCTTGATAAGGTTTTTCAGCTTATGAGCCATTCTTAACATATTGGAATGACTTGAAACGTGGCATTCTGTACCCCACACAAACTGATGAATAGAGATCTGGGTGCTTAAGCTACATCAGTGAAATTTGTAACCAAATGGGAAAATGATCCGAGCTTATTACTGGAAGAATTGCACTCAGAGACCCAGGGTTTAGATAACCAACTTTGTGAAACAAGAAACCAGTCCAACCTTTCGACTATATGATAGAATCCTTTTCTCTTGTTATTCCAGGTTAAGAGATTGTGCTCAGGGATGAGATTATAAAGATTGTAAGCTTGAACAAACTCTTTAAATTCTTATTGTAAGTGAGTTGGGTGAGAGGAACTGCCACTTTTAGTTGCACTAGATAGGCTGGAATTGAAATCACCTCCAAGGAGAGCCTACTGTTCTAGTAGTGGTAGGAGGTGATCTTTCACCTCTCTTCACATCGTTTTCTAACAGATAAGTTTGGACCATAGACGTTGCCCACATAGCCTTGAGCAAATAATACAGCAAGGGCCTTTTGCAATAAGGTCAATTGCTACAAACTCAGGATTCTAGAAAATACCCAATCCTACAAAAGCTTGAGGGGAGTCCGAAGCAAGATTCTCCATTGTTACCATTTAGAGGATAGCTCAGTTAGGTTTTGCTCAGCACATTTAGTTTCTTGGATCATAGCTATGTCTGAGAGTTGGTTGGTCAAGAAGAAGCTTCTTGACCAGCCTCCTTTTGTTAGTAATGTTCAAGTTCCTAACCTTCATGAAAGGACTTCCACCGCTCTAGAGGAGGACCCTTTGGCCTCCTTTGGGAGCTAGAAATGAAAGCATCTAGCCTGAGAGCCTGCACCAAGGTGGTGTCTTTTAGATTTTCAACCTCTGGTTTTGCTCTCGCTTTTTTTATTTTTATTGGATTCAAGCAGCTTTGCCTTATCTAGATTGAAGCTAGGGATGCCACCCAACACATCCACTATGGTTACAATTTCATTTCCTCCTAATAGTATTTCGTCTTCCTCATCTCTAGGGAGAGTATACATGCTTTCTTCATTATCTGATTTCTGTTCATTTCTTTTCTCAATATCTCCTCCAACTAGACCAGGACTGGGGATATCCAGCAGCCCCATGATCTTATTAGGAGTCTCAAATGAGAACTCTGTTTACCATGAAGATGTAACATCCCCAAATTATAAGCTTTATATTTTTCTGATATTTTTGTTTTTTCTGAATTTCTAAACAAAGGAACAACTAAAACAGTAAACTGGAAAAGAAATATAATGCTGATAACCACGGTAGATAACTAAAATTTTATTATATCAAACCCTCAACTTTGATAGATAGAAAATATGAAACCCTCATTCGTGGAAACTGACCAAATATGAGTATTACACTTGATAATATATAATTTATTAATTGGAAAATGTATGACAGCAGTATATAACAGCACAGGAAACCCTAGATCTGATCTTTGATCAATTGCACAAGTACAATGCTGATATGATAACACTGGAAACAATATTTCTGAATTTGCAAATGTCAAATTTTCTTACCAAAATGCACAATTGAATAAATTGATGTTAGATCTGATTTGTATGGCTGCAAGGGAGGATGGTATGGTTACAACAAGGGCTGTATGGACTGTTTAGTGGACGGGACTGATGCCAAAAATGGCTGTGCAGCAGTAAAAAGGACTCCAAAGTGCTGATCGCCCCTCCAAAAGTTGTCAAGATGCTGGCTTCCTACCAAAAAGGTGTCATAATGCTGTTCCCCCTCCTTATGAAGTTGTATGACAGCCTCCAAGGATGCAATAATTGATTCCCAATCAGTGGCAATGGATATCGTAGCCCTCACAAATCTGAAAAGCAGCAATGCAAGTGATTTTCTTGCAAATATTAATCACCAAAACTTGAAAATATGCACGAAAACTCCAAATCAGCACAGCATGCAACTTCCGTGTGAATGTTAGTTACAAAATGAGGCTAGGTGCCCTCCTTCTATACTTTTCCAAATTGGGCCCTGTTGGTGTGTGTTTTGAATACGCCACCATACACAGAATAAAATGCCCAAGGACACTTTATCCTCTCTTGAAAAGTAATTGCAAATACCTAGAAGATAATACAATGACTCCAATGTTTCTTTTGGCCAGGTTATGACATATGGACAAGGTTAGTGGGCGTTGTGATTTGCTGGTAATCACAAGGGGACTTACGTAAAATTCATTTCGCGAGTTGAGGACTTAGGCGGTTTTATCATTGAAGCTCTTTCGATGGGTATTTCAGATATTCCAAAAAAAAGGCAAAAGGATAAGGGTTTAGAGATCTGAACTACGCCTAAGAATTCAAGAGACAGCAGCGATTAGACAAAATGGGTAACCACACTTCATTTCGCCTCCTTCGGACAACTACGCGAAGCGGGTGCAATCTTCAACGAAGGTGATAATGGTTTTCATGTTCGAATTGATAATCAAAACAAACAGAAGTTAAGCATTCACGATTTAATGGCTCAGACTAACTTTACACGTCGAGTGCAAATCATCCACTCGACAAAAGTATGAGCAAAATTTTATCCGCCACTGCGATCAAATCTATCATTCATCTAACCAACATGTAAATGAAATGCTATTCTAATTCTACTCTAAGTGTTGAAGGAGAAATATTAAACCTTGCATACTACTTGAAAATAAAAGTTGTTCTTAGCAAATCATGCACAAGAGCTTTTATAAACGGAAATAGTTTCGTCGCAACAATTTTTTATTACTCACTTCACAAATTACAAATGAGGGTCCAAGAGTTTATATAGAGTTCCATAAATTGAATAAATGGCTCAGATTAAACATGAGCCGACGGTCAAGATTTAACAAACGAAACCCTAATTAGGGTTTCCCAAAATGACTTCAGTTAACTGGCAATGAACAGCAATGAGTTGGCATTCGGAGCTATTTTCAAGGGACTACATCCTGATCCTCTCGAGCCACCGTGTATTCACCGAATCTGGACACGATCAAGGCAACTTCATCCATGGTAACCTGTGGAAGCATGCCGATTCTAAATTCCAGCCCATCCATGCTCTCAGCGCATCTGGCGAAGGTCTCCTCCCACTCTGGTTCAGTCTTTTCAAAGGACTCTCGGATACTCAGGAAGTTTGCCAATTTGGCCCAGTCCTGCCTCAAGATGGGTCCAGTGATGTCAAAGATATTTTCCTGGACACTTTCCTTCAAAACTTCCAATTGCAGGTCATTCTCTCGCAGAGCCTCTTTATCCAGGATATCGGCAATTATGTTGAGGATTTTGGCCTGAACTTCCTTGACCTGTTCCTCCAATTTGATGCCGTCAACCTTTACCCTCTCCAAGACTTCACCTCGTGCTGTCAAGGCCCAATACCAAGTGTGGAAGTCATAGGCTGCTCCCGCTGCGATGACGCCTCCCTCTATCAATTCTTGCTTAGGAACTCCTTTCAGAATCCTAAGGCAAGGGATTATCCTATCCTGCGTTTCCGGAAGGCTGTCCCATACTTCTGCCAAGGAGGCTAGCCTAGAAAGTAAGGCAGTGGCCTGACCATAAACCAAAGTTAATCTTTCTATGAATGTCTCAGCTTCAATCCCCTTGGCTGCTATCCATTCTTTGGCCTCCTGAACCGTGAGCCTGTTTTCTTCTATCTCTTTAACGGCCTCTTGTGAAGAGTTAGGAAGTAGAGGAGCTGCCGTAATATCCTGATCAAGTGGCTTGATCAAGTGCTGGATGTACTCTCTTAAGCGCTCAATTTCCAATTGGCACTCCTTTCTTTTGGCTACCTCCTTCGCCAACCTTGATTTGATGGCAGACACAGAATTATCCAAATCTTCCATTTCTTGGCCCTTAGTGGTTGGACCCAAGTCAATGGTTGTGATGGCGTAATCCTGTGGAGCCATATCCTCCTGCGGCTTGTCCGCTGTAGGCACGGCAATCTGTACTGTCCTATTGCCGGCCTCGTCTCTCTGTATGCTGGAGAATTTCTTCGCCGGCTTTTTAGCCACGGTTTGAGACAGTCTGGCCAAAAAGTCTGCCGTATCATCTTCTTCTAGTTCATCTGCCGGCACTTGTACCTTTAGCCTTTCCTTCAGCCAATCCGGGATCGTAAGCTGCTCAACACCGTCTTCCTCCGGCACGCCTTCTTTGTCAGGAACATCCACAATTCCCCTAAGGGCTGAAATCATCCCTTCCTGGAAATCCTCATCTTGGGCGCCCACATCGTCGTCATCTGACTCCAATATTTCGGTGCCCGTGGGAGAAGGCGGCGCATCGTCATCTGGCTGAGGCTCTGTGTTGTCTTCAGGAACCGGAGAAGGATCCCTCATGTCTGCCAGTGAAGCATCGGCAGTAGCTAATATCTCCTCAATATTCCTAGAGGCGGCCGATTGAGAAGGTTTTATCCTGGCCTGCTTCTGGACTGGCTCCTTTCCTGCAGCTATTTCTTTCCTCTTCCTAGAAGTGGTGGTCTCCATCACTTGTACGTCCTGGGATGCGCCCGCGTTGGAAGAATAAGACTCTGCCTCGCTTAGCATGTCATAGGTCAGGGTTATCTTTTGGCGCCTTAATTCTTGAACTCGTTGATCAACCCACCACTGAGTGAACTTGATGACAGGCCTCATCAAGATGTTCAAGTCAGCATGCTCTGCTTCTGACCACCGGACAGCGGGCAAAGCCGAACTCTCATCGAAGCGTGGCTGCGTCTGATTTTCGTCCTCCTCTAACTGATCTGGCACGTGACAAAATTCTGTTGCCCTGATCAAGCTGAGCGGCAATCTGGACCACATCTTCCGTCTGACCTCAAATTCATCCGCAGCATTTGCCCAAAAGTCCTCCAGTTCGACCCTATGCTTGTATCTCCTTCCATCCACCATCTTGATGTGGTGATGGGGGTCGTAGTGATTTCTGGCCGGATATGGGGAAAAAGGGTAATGCTGTATCTCGATTCTGGCACTGTCAGCTGCCTGTGATGATGGGCAAGACTCCAGCATGTTCCCTATAAAGAAGGGAAAAGTTACTGCCGCCTTTTGCTTCACCCTTTGAAGACCTTGGAACTCTTCTAACTGCCTCAGCACTTCGAGCAGGACCATCTTATTTGTGGGGAAGATGGGCAGACGGTACGGGCTCCCGGTGAATCCCTGGATTCTGATGTACGTAAATCGGGGATACTGGATAAACCATGACCCATATTTACCAATCAGCTTCTTGGCCTCAGGAGTCAGCCGTTGATGCGTCCCTCCCTGGAGTATTCTGGTGATATACATGAGGAAAGCGTCATGAGCCCGCCGGAAGTGCGCCTTTTCCTTCAACTGCAATTGTGGATAGCAGTCGTATGCCTTCAGCTCATTTGACCCACCGCCGACCGTGCCCTTGCATATCAAGCCTGCATACTTGTAAGTTCTAGCCAACATATAGATGACATAAGAACTCATATAAAACGTTTTGGTTTTCTCTAGGTTGATAAGCTGGTGGTGAAGATTATTGCTTATCATTCTCGCCCAGTTGAACATCTTGACACCTTCTGTGAGGTCCTCAATGAAGTAATACATCCACGACTCGAAGGGTGCTCCTGAGGGATTGCCTGCCACTCTGTTCAGCAAGATAATAATATCTCCATAGTCTTCCTTGAAGTCCGTGCGCAGCAACTTCTTGGGCATCTTCTTGACCGACGGCCTAGGCTTATCCAGCCACGACTTGTTAATGTTGGCGGCACAAAGGCCAGGGCTTTCATCATATAACTTCTGAGCATCTTCCTTGGTCTTGTAGACAGTTTTAGGATATGCCGGAATGCCGAAGGCCTCCTGAATGGCCAACTCTGTCAGATGTGCCAACACTCTCCCATCGGGTGCCACAATCCGCCTCAACTCAGCATCATAGTGAAGTGCGCACTCCACCATAAGTTCAGCACAGCCAAGCGCAGGTGGGAATCCGGCAGCTTGAAATATGCCGTTTCTCACCATCCTTCTAGCGGCAGGCGTTGGCAAAGGTCCATTATGCCCATATATTCTCTTCTTAAATTCTTCAAGGTCAATGTGGCCAAGGTCAGTGTCCGAGACATCTTTCCACTTTGACTTTATTCTGGTTTCCGGCTGAGATCCTTTTCTTGCAAACTTCATCTGTGCCTGCCTGGATGTTTCCCTTTGATCGATCGTCAACCTGCAAGCACAAAATTCTTAACATTAATACAAGATCATTTAAAATTAACTTGTTCCGAGGTGTAGCTTGGACAAAAATCGCACTTTCAGCCTATTGAATTAAAATTTCTGTCAAAAAGCAAGTTGAAAGTAATTAAATTCGCCTATCAATGAATGAAATTCGTGCCGGAAACGGAGTAGAAGATAGAAACACAGTGCAAACACATTGTCGATTAACTTCCAAACCTCGAAGATCGTGTTCTGGCTGCGAATGAATTTAAAAATTCAAAAATCTACCAGAAGAGGTGCGCCAATATGCTGAGAGTACAATTTCAGCAAAGAAATAAATTACGTCTCTCAAAAAATCACACCTGTCAACAAGAAAATGCTACCTCGATTCTCACAACAGTGCTATTCTTATAAATTTCTCCTCTGCGAATGATTTTCTGAAGATTCGAGAGAGATAGCTACTTCTCAGCCGGAATTGTGAAGAAATGAGTTGCTGAAACTCATTTTATGGCTGAGAAGTTCGATTTTCTTCAAGGCATTGTTTCCTTTCCTCTGATTTTCTTCCAATTTTTAGAAACGTTTTCTTCTCAGATTGGCAAACTTCTAATTTCACTTTCAGTTATCGAGGCAAGTTTCTGATTTTCACCTTTGTGCCATCTCTGCTTGAGATTTTCGAATTTTCTCAAAAATTGCGTAAGTGTTGGAAAAGATATTAAATTAATCGTTTAAGATTAATTTTCCAACGTATTTTAAATCTTCGAATCATGGCAAAGTTAAATTTATGTAAGGCAGAATAGTTTAATCTTCCAAATAATCTCCGGTTTTTGAATTTTTAATTAAAATTCCCTAAGTGTCAGGGAAATAATTGAAAATATTAAAATATTAAATTCCAACCCGTTTAACCTTGATACATGGCTAAGTTCATTCGTCAGAGGCAAAATATCTCTTTTCAAATTGTCTGCCTAGCCAAAATATGCTCAATAGCTTATCTGCCAAATTTTAATTCTCTAGGCGGAGTTCTGACCTCTTTGGACATTTTTATTTAGCCGAACGATTCATCTTCTGGGTTGGGCGAACTTGGAGATCTCTGCCACTTTGCCATTTTTTTTTTTACCAGTGCCTTAGGAATTTTCCAAGCTGAGAGGGGCGGACCTCATGCTTGCTCTGCCAAACACTCTTCATTTTGTGCCAACGAATTTCATTCCGTTGTGCTAAGGATGGTTTTGTGTGCCGGCTAAACTTCTTCTTCTTCTAGACACTTCTCCGTTTTTCATGCCTTAGAATAATTTTCCCTCCAAAGTTGGACGAATTTCTTATAATCTCCTGCCTATGGCGTATTTTATTCTCCATTTGTCTTACACTTTCCTTGCCATGGCGAATTTTATTTGTGCCTTGTCCAATGGCAAATTTCATTTGTTTCGATCATTTAATCCAATTTCCAATGAATTCCCTTGTAATTTCACCCCTTTCCAAACATCTTGGAGCGCATCTCTTCATATTTTACCTTTCTCCACACTTCTTGGGGCGGACTTCATGTGCCTCTTGCCATTTTCCTCTAGGCTGGGCGGACTTTATGAGTTTCATGCCATCTTTCTCTAGGGGTGGACTTTGTACCTTTTGTGCCATGCGCCTCTTCCAAACATCTTGGGCGGACTTTAGCTTCCTCATGCCAAGGGCGGACTTGGCAACTTTCATGCCTATGGCGGACTTTAGCTTCCTCATGCCAAGGGCGGACTTGGCAACTTTCATGCCATGGGCGAACTTTAGCTTCTTCATGCCTATGGCGGACTTGGCATCTTTCATGCCTATGGCGGACTTGGAGACCACCACTTCATGTCAAAGGCGGACTTGGCATCTTTCATGCCTATGGCGGACTTGGAGACCACCTTGCCTATCTTTCCCTGCCATCCCCTTTCTTGAGGGCGCCATTCTTAGACTTAGGCATTTTTCCAAAATTTTTGCTCTAAACCTAGGAAGTAGTGTAGAATGCCCAAGTCTTTCATGTCAAATTCAGAAATTAGATCCCGCTTTCCTTGAGCAATGAGGTGATCTTCTCCTGTTATAAGCAGGTCATCAACATATAAAATAATTATTAGCATATCACCTTTGATTACCTTGAAGTAGAGATTGGAGTCAACATCATTCTTGGAAAATCCTAGTCCCAAGAGATAGTTGTCAATTCTTTCATACTAGACCCTAGGAGCTTGTTTATGTCCATGGAGGGCTTTCTTCAGTCTGCATACATGTGAGTCAGGTTTATGTATCACAAAGCCTTCAGGCTGTTCCAGATAGACTTCCTCTTCAATGGTTCCATTCAGGAAGGCAGTTTTCACATCCATTTGATGGATCTTCCAGCCTTTAGCTGTTGCAATGGCTAACACTGCTCTCACTGATGTGTAACGGGCAACAGGTGCAAATGTTTCTTCATAATCAATGCCTTCCTTTTGAGAAAAACCTTTTGCCACAAAACGTGCTTTATGTTTTTCTATACTGCCATCAACAGCATGCTTGATTTTGAAGAGCCATTTGGAAGAGACAACAAATTTCTCTTTTGGTCTAGGCACTATATCCCATACATCATTTTTTAGAATAGATTGATATTCCTCTGTCATTGCATCCTTCCATGCTTGATGTCGGAAAGCTTCTGTAATATTGACAGGTTCTGAGTTTCTGATGTTGTTCATTAGAGCAACATAGCTAGAGAAACGTTTGGGTCTTTTACTCTCCTTGAACGTTCCTTTGGGTGCTGCATGATCCGCTGCTTCTTTGATCATCTTCCTGGCCCAAATTGGTCTCTTTCTGCCGATGTCATTTGTATTCTCATTTGAAGTGGAAGGAAGTTCATGTGGCATTTCCTCAGGATGCTCCCTCTGAATCTCAGGAGCAGGTTCCATTTCAGGTACTCTAGGGAAATAGGTTTTTGTCTCACTAGAACTTCTTGCCCTGGCGATTTAGAGGGCGACATCAAACTATTGGGGGTGCCCCTTAATTTATTTCTCTATGGGACAGATCGTGAAATAATACAACATCAACACTCCCTCTTAATTCCAGCACTCATGTAAAATTCCTTAAAAATCTCAGAGGTGTATTCTTTCCCATTGTCTGTCCTTAAGGTTTTTATTTTCTTTCCGAAGAAATTTTCAGTAAGGGCTTTGAATTCTTTGAACCTTCTAAGGATTTCTATTGACTCTTTGCACTTAAGGAAATAGATCCAGGTTTTCCTAGAGAAGTCATCTACAAATATGACATAGTAAAGAAATCAAGCTTTAGAGGGTACACACATGGGTCCACATAGGTCTGAGTGAACTAGTTCTAATACATTTAGAGTTTTGCTCAAACTATTGGGAAAGGATCCCTTTGTATTCTTTCCTAAGGCACAACCTTCACAAATTCCTTCATGAGATGGTTTTAACTTAGGTAAGCCTGTTACAAGTTTTTCCACAGAAGGTAGGGCACGGAAATGAAGGTGTCCTAATCTTCTATGCCAAATCTCATTTGAGTCAAAGGTGTCAAGGGTAAGGGCTTGTTTAACTTCAGTGCATAGTTTGTAAAGGTACCCTTGTCTTACACTTATGGTATGGGCTTTCTTGATAGTTGAGTTCTTAGGCCATGCTAGAACTTTCCCATCCATAAAGGTAATTCTATATCAATTGTCTTCAAGGGCAGAGATGGATATAAGATTCCTCTTTATTCCAGATACAAATAAGACTCCAGTGAGTTGAAGAGAAAGCCCAGATTTCAGTTTGATGGAGCAAGTTCCAACCCCTTTTACAGGGTGTGCAGAATCATCCCCAATGGTTACTTCTTCATCAGACTTCTCAGTCATAGTGTCTAGGTGTTCTCTGAATCCTGTGATATGTCTAGAAGAACCACTATCAATTGCCCAGTT
The DNA here is from genome assembly GCA_007115665.2 of Sequoiadendron giganteum. Classification (NCBI taxonomy): domain Eukaryota; kingdom Viridiplantae; phylum Streptophyta; class Pinopsida; order Cupressales; family Cupressaceae; genus Sequoiadendron; species Sequoiadendron giganteum. The sequence continues at coordinate 605,950,236 of CM021105.1, forward strand.
GTGGGTGTTGCTAGATACTTGACTAGATAAGGCTGTATAGAACACAAAGTTCTCAGATTCATGATCTAAATTTGTCTTTCCTACTTTGGCAAAAGATGCTTGTTGCTTTGATCTGTCAGGGCACTTCATTGCATAGTGGCCATATTGATCACATCTAAAGCATTGCACTTGAGAGATGTCTTTTTTCTTTGAAGATCCCTTTCCATTGGAATTTCTCTTTCTTTTAAAAGATCCTCTCTTGTAGGAGTTTTTCTTGTTCCTTTTATTAGATGTTGTGTTGAGTACATGAATGTCTTCATCTATGTTCTTCTGTTTATTTTCTTTAGTGAAGAATCTTATTTCTTCTTGAAGGCAGTCAGTTCTTAGCCTATCAAACTTGGGGAGTTTAGATCTCGCACTAATTCCCTGAACAAATGACTCCCATTTGATAGGTAGGCCTCCTAGAGCAATTAGAGTTAACTCTTTGCTATCAATCTGATATCCAATTGTGGATAATTGATCCCTTAGTTCAATGATCCTTATGAAGTATGCATTAATTGACTCTCCTTTGTTTATTTGAGCATTGTTGATTTGCCTTTTTAATGCAAGAGTACTACTGGTGTTGTTGATCTCATAGGTACTCTGAAGAGATTTGAACATATGATATGCAGTTTCATGTTTTGCTAAGATGGGCACTATATGATCCCTAATTGCATCTACTAGGATTTTCATGGCTTTTTCATTGTTTTCAATCCATTGAGTTTTCCCAGGATCAACCTCTGGTTCGCTTTTATTTTCTCTCACAAGTGAGTCTAGCTTATTCTCTTTAAGGATCATCATGATTCTAAATTTCCATGATGTGAAATTGTCTGCTCCTGCAAGACGATCGTCAAATCTGATCACACTTGACATTATGAAGAATGTGATGTGAATTCGATTTTGGAAAATACGAATTTTTCTAGAGCAAACCGATTTTAGATTTGATTTGGATTCACACAACTTGGCTCTGATACCATGTAAATGTAATCAAATCTTCAATCAAATTTGGGAGCCTAAAGGTTTTTATGAAATTCTAAGTGTAAGAATTCTACTCAAAATTCTAAGTCAGATTTAAATTAGTTATGCTAAATGTGCTGATTGCAGAATATTTATAGATTTCGATGTTTGCATATCACCAAATGAACTACGATATATATCTTTGAGACACGCCTTCACAAGAGACGCGTCTCATGAGAGGACGTATCTCCACAAAGTGGAGACACGTCCGCTCATGGGACGTCTCCCTTGGGCGCACGCGAGTCTCAAGCAAGACCGAAACTTATTCGGTTAACGCATATTAATATACGTGTGAGTAGTAGTATGAAATCCGATTTATATCAAATGCAGATTTTAAACATCATTTATTAATTCGAATTTTATACATGCATTATAAATTCGATTTTACTTATTTCCAGAAATATAAATATGAAGAGTAATCTGATCTTATATAAATGAAGATGATGCTTATAGCAATCATCATTTATATCTGACCTAAGCTATCTTTCATCAACACTATCTCATAGTTCGGCCGTGATTTAATTATAAGTCAGCTGATAATCATTGCTTTAGATTGTTGATCTTAAAGCAAATGTCATTTATATATATATATAATATATACGGATATATATACTTACATATATATATGTATACGTATATATGTATATGTTAGTATATATCCATATTTATCATATGTCAATAAAACATGTATATATAATCAATATACAAATGAATACATCAATATAGCAATCACATTGTTATATTAATATATCGGTTGTGTATACATATACATATATATATTTATATATATGCCTCTATGTACATGTATACATATGTATACATGTATTGATACATTCGTATGGATTACCAGATTTGTCTTTGGGTCTAGGAACTATATCCCAAACATCGCTCTTAAGTATAGACTGATACTCCTCAATCATGGCATCTTTCCATACTTGTTGACTAGAAGCTTCTTCAACATTTGAAGGCTCTGACTCAATAATCTGACTCATCAAGGCAACATAACTAGAGAACTTGTGAGGTCTCTTGCTTTCTCTGAAGGCTCCTCTTGGAGCTGCAAACCTTTCTGCTTCCTGCATTGTCCTGCAAGCCCAAAGAGGTCTTTTCTTTCCAATCACAATGTCTAGAGGCCCATCAGTAGGATCCAAAGGCTCAGCTGGATCAATATCTTCTTTAGGTTCTGTATCCTCCTTTAGATTCTCTGGAATATGGTCAACTTCCATATCTTGAGGAGGTTCTTCTTCATCAATCTCCATAGGAGTGCCTTTGGACCTTCTATAAGCAACATCTTCCTCAAATGTGACGTCTCTACTAATCTCAATAGACTTCTGTCCTGGAATGTAAATCCTGTAAGCTTTTGATGTCTCACTGTAGCCTACAAGAATTCCTTTCTTCCCAGAAGGTTCTAGCTTTGTTCTCTTTTCCTTTGGAATATGAACATAGACAGGACAGCCAAAGATCCTCAAATGACTAACTTCAGGCTTCACGCCTGAGAATGCTTCTTCAGGAGTTTTATTCTCTAAGATCCTATGGGGACTCCTGTTTTGAACATAGACGGCTGTTCTTGATGCTTCAGCCCAAAGAGAGATTTGTAAGTCTTGATCATGGATCATAGCTTTCACTGCTTCCACAATAGACCTATTCTTCCTTTCAGCAATACCATTTTGTTGTGGATTATAGGGAACACTGAACTCCCTCTTAATCCCTGCTTCAATACAAAAGTCTCGAAATGTGCCAGAAGTGTATTCTCCACCATTATCAGATCTCAATACTTTGATCCTCTTCCCAGACAGATTTTCAATCTGTGCTTTGAATTCTCTGAATCTTTCTAATACTTCTTCTGATTCTTTAGATCTCAAGAAATAGATCCAAGTCTTTCTAGAGTAATCATCAATGAAAATAATATAATACAAGAAACCACTAGATGATGCAATAGACATTGGACCACACAAATCAAAATGAATGAGATCAAGAATACATTTAGATCTACTTTCACTGGAATGAAACGTACCTTTTGTGTTCTTGCCTAGGGCACATCCCTTGCATGAACCTTCATGTTCTTGATC